>WTSP01026989.1:0-61659 GCA_025331215.1 Actenoides lindsayi | reverse complement strand
CTTATCTATCCTTTCTTCACTCTTCCCAGCTTCTTCAGTACTTTGCAGAACTTTTTTGCTCCTCCTCCTTCTCCTTCTCATCCACAACCTCCCTAACAGAGCCTTGTAACCAAGAGGTGTGGAAAGAATGGAGTTATTTTGCCTTTTTTTGTTTTCTCCTGTTAAACTTTTTTGTTCAAATGTATGAGATTAGAAGCATTTATTTGTCACTATCATTTTACTTTCTCTTTACTCACTGGACTTGTCTATTTTCCAATGAATAACTTAGAAAAGCAGATGTTAGTAATTGTTACCAGAGTCTGATAGTTGCCTCTGTCTTACTCTGCCACAAGATGGGCTTGGCTTGGGGAATCCTTGGCTTGGAGCTGGACATGTCCTGTCACGAAGAGCAGATAATAGCAGGATTAGATGCTTGTATTTCTTCTGCATCTCCTCTGAGTATTTTGAATGCTACAGACATAGGACAAAGATAAACCTTTTGTTGCAGAAGTGGTTCTTTACTTCTGGCTGTGAAGGCTTGAAAACAGACCATATTCTACTTTATTTCAGTCTCTCTGAACTGAAACATCCTTTCTCTTCCTGAAGCCTGTCCAGGCACTTGGCTTGTTTTAGAGATGTTTGAGCTCTCTACATATTCAGGGGAATTAGCTCAAGTGGTAGAGCGCTCGCTTAGCATGCGAGAGGCAGCGGGATCGATGCCCGCATTCTCCAGGGGTTTTTTTGGGCTCCTCACTCCTGGAAGGACATTGAGGGGCTGGAGCATGGCCAGAGAAGACAAGTGAAGCTGGGGAAGAGTCTGGAGCACAAGTCTGGTGAGGAACAGCTGAGAAACTTGGTGTTGTTCAGCCTGGAGCAAAGGAGGCTCAGGGGAGACCACTTGGCTCTTGACAGCTCCCAGATAGGAGGTTGGAGCCAGGGGGGAGAGGAACTGGCCTGAAGTTTTACCACAGGAGTTTTAGGTTGGACACGAGGAACAACTTCTTCTCCTTGAGGGTTGTCCCAGGCTGCCCAGGGCAGTGGAGTCCCCGTGATCCCTGGAGGGGTTTCCAAGCTGTGGTGCTGAGGAACATGGTTCAGTGGAGCCCTGGCAGTGCTGGGGGAATGAGTGGACGTGATGACCTGAAAGGTCTCTTCCAACCAAAATGATTCTATGATTCTGGAGTCAGAAATGTCTTCATTCTTAGCACAAGAGAAGGAAAAGATCATTTCTAGTGACCAAAGAGGAGAGGTCAGTTTTGCACCCAGCCTTGGTGTGCTCCTCTGGGTCTGCCTTCCTTGGAGCCCTCTTCCCTGCGTAAGCTTCATCAGCTCTAGTGGGGATGGGACATGGGTTAGTGGTGCCCTGACAGTGCTGCGTTAGTGGTTGGACTCAATCTTAAAGGTCTCTTCCAACCAAAGCTATTCTGTGCTGTGAAGATTGTTTCCCTTGTTCTTGACACTGCCTCCGAAATTTTGTTCCCTTTATAGATGGCCTTTTTATTTTCTGTCCCGTTGATCTCTACTCTATGGTACTAGGAGGAAGTTGAGTTTGTTCTCTCTGCTCCTAGAAGAAGTTGAGAGGAGAGTTTTCATTTAATTTTTTTCCCTTTATTGATCTTTTAAGTAACATTTGCTCTCCAGTCCATGCAGTTTAGCTGATCAACGGTGTGGCACAACGGCTGTAATGGGCGAGTTTGTCAGAGGCACGTGCTGGAAATGGTTTGACTGGCCTCCTGGCCAGTCTGGACTGTAGAACCTCTTCTCAAATAATCCCCAAAGCACCAGCATAGCATTTGTGGGAGACCATCCAATTGAGTCCATTTCTTCTGCATGCACAGGTATTTATTTAGATCACGCAGCATGCTTTGTAACAAGGCAGAACAGTGATGTCCTCTAAGTAGCAATGACAGCAGTGCTGCAGAACACAGATTCCCCCCCGTCGTGTGCAGGGTGGAATTCTAATCTGCACTCGGATCAGTCCCTGTGCTCGTGTCCTCGGTATAGTGAAGGGGTTGCTTACAAAGTCTGTTTTCAGGGCCGTGCTTGGGTCTGTGATGCCAACAGAGCCCAGAAGGCTGAATCCTGTCTTTACATATTGAAAATACAGCCTTGGTTACACAGTGTGTTAGCTTCTAGCTTTTGAAGAAGGGGTGCTGTAAGGTAAACCCTTTGAAGGCAAGTATCATCCCTGAAAATCACCTCTAATACAGCTTAATACCCAAGGTTGGGAGCCTTCTAAAAGATGGAATCAAATTAATTAGGTCTGGCTTTGTAGCCCTGCTCCCACCTCACTGAACTGCCAGCTGGAGTACAAGGCAAGCTCAGGCTGCACAGCACTTATTCTGCTGCTCTGGAGGAGTCTTGGGGGGGTCAAAGAATATCTGCTATCAAAGGCAAAACCGGGCAGAACTTGCTGCTTCCTGCAAGTTCCTAATGCCATTTTGCACTTTCACCCGTGAAATGATGGTTATTGGCGAGCTGTAGAAGGATGCAGGCTTAGATGTGTTCTGCTGCAGGTTGAACATCATTGCTGCCCTTACACAGCTAATAAGCGAAGTTGTAGGAATTAGGACAAAGTTGCAGCCAGAATCTCATGAAGTGGCTTCTGTAAGATGCTTCTCTCAGCTTAAATGAAGAGTTCCTGCCTACCCACTGGAGTTTAATTGGGTCGTGCTGCCTTCAGAGCTGGGCTTGTGCTGACTGAGTGGGAGGAAATTTCACCTGCTAACACCAAGTTACAGGTTGAAATGCTTTTTCAGCTTGAAATGGGGGTTGGAACAAGTGAGCACAGATACAGAAGTTACTGGAAGTTCCTAGAAGAATGAGGGGACAGCCTTGTGTGGTGATGGGGGCTTAGGAGGGGAGGTCATTAGAGTGACAGGAAGGTCTTTAAACCTTTTAAAACAGGAGAAAGACAATGCCTTTTGGATTGAAGGGAAATAGTTGAGAGGAGGATTCAGAACTTCAATAGGTATTGTTCTGTAGAATCAAGGCAGCAATTTGAAATGAATGTGTCTGGTTTAATCCTCTAAATACCTTTTGATACGTAGAGATATTAGAGGTGTATTGCTCTCTATGTATATATATGGACATTATAAAAGTTATTTCAGAACTGTCATTTCAGGTAGCCTGTGGTTTTTTTGTTTCTTTTTTTAATTAAAAAGAAAACTACCTCAAACCCAAGGCCCAACCTAGACTAGCAAGTCCTTTTCAGGATCCTATGTTGTGTTCCTCTTGGTGGTGGCACTGTTAACCCCTGGAAGTGTCTGGACAGCACATGCCAAGGTTCACTATCACAGCTTGTTTTTATAGTCCATGTAACAGAGTTTTGTTCTCAAACTCTTGATTCTTAGCACAAAGATTAGCGACCTCTGAAAAATACTATGAAAAGAAAAAGCTGTGAGGGGTGTAAGTCAGTTAAAGTGCAAACAACCCTGTAAGTGCCAGCCAGAAGGAATGAAAGAATGATAGGAAATCACAAGTTGAAGAATGACTTCTAGGGAGCTTGTGGAAGAGTTGGACATGTTCTGCACGTGGGGTGTGTCTGTGGATCTATAGAAACACCTGAATACCAACGCACATGGAGTTTGTGCAGTGGGATTGATCCGAGCTGTCACCCCACTCCCAAAGGACAAATAAAGTTTTCTTTTGACACTCGCTTCTGTACTCGGGATCTGGCAGAGAATTAATTTTTATAGGTGTTTTTCATTTCCTGCTCTGCTTGAGTGGTTATGATCCAGAACAGAGGGAGGAGGGGAAAAAGCAGAGGAGAAAATAAACTAGAATATGTCCAGAATCAGGTAGCAATGTCCTTTGGGAGGGTTCTATGTAGCTCTGGGGGAAACTGTTTCGAAGATGGTTTTGTGACTGAAGGGTTTTCAATGGTGAGAATCATATTTGAGGGGTTTATCACCTTTTTAAATTAAGTTTTATCATTTTTTCAAATGGTTCCATTCCAGAAGTATCGCAGTGCTTCAGTAAGTCATAGTCTGGTTGTATTAAAAACTAAGCAGAGCTGTATTGAGATAGTCCCTGCCTTGACTTTGTGGTGATTTAAATGGAAACCACATCAAACTCCAGTGATTGTACTGGTGTAACATAAACTGCTGTGTAGCAATTAGTGCAAAACCATGCACAGAACATCATTTTTGTTAGCGTAGCCATTTCAATTAGAGGCAGATGGAGTGAGCTGAAATACCTCCATCTCTAGATGCTTAAGCTGTGTAGGTAGATGACTTTTTGCACTGATGGAGCAAAGTATCTTAAATTGCAAAATTAATTAGAAGAGCGGTGTGTTGCGTTTAATCTCATCCTAGAATGTGGCTGAGAATGAGCAACTGCAAGGGAGAATATGCTAAAGGAGGAAAAAAGGGGCTGGAGAAAAAATATGTAGTGGATATTTGAACTTGGTTTCTACTAGTTAGTCACTACTTCTAAATCTGGTATTTATTTCTTCCTTTTTATGTGCGATTGATGCTTTTAATAATGCTGGCTGCCTGCTCAATCAGGCTGGGCTTGTCTCCCCACGTGCTTGTCTTTGGTGTTACTGTGTAGAACTTGCATTCAATTATTTGCAGTAATTTGGGGCACAGCTTATCTTTGAGATGATTCTTCGTGCCACGGGTTGAAGTGGTTCCTTTTGTTTAGCAAAACAACGCTGAATTCTGATGAGAACGCTAATGTGTTGGAAAATGACTCCAAATGGAATAAAATCTTTTTTTTTTAATTTTAATTTTTTTATGTTGCAGGATGAAAAAATTAGTGGTTCTAGAGAGTGGTATTCCTTTGCTTTTGAGACCTTCAGGGGATGTATTGGTGTCCACTCTCATATTCCTGTACTCCTCTCTATTGCCTGCTTTCTTGGTATTAAGGATTCTTGCTTTCCTTTGTAATCTGTACTACTCTCATGCTATGAATCTCTCCCTTTTTTTCATGTTAAATTATGTAATCTAAGTTAAATAATTTAGCTGTTAAACAATTTTCAGCTCTGAGCCAGGAGGGTTGGTCTCTTCTCCCAAGGAACAAGCCAACAGGACAAGAGGAAAAGGCCTTAAGTTGCCCCAGGAGAGGTTTAGGTTGGACCTGAGGAACAATTTCTTTCCCTCCAGGGTTGTCCAGGGCTGTCCCAGGCTGCCCAGGGCAGTGGTGGAGGCCCCGTGATCCCTGGAGGGGCTTCCAAGCCATGGAGCTGTGGTGCTGAGGGACATGGGGTAGTGGTGCCCTGGCACTGCTGGGTTAATAGCTGGACTTGAAGGTCTTAAACGTCTCTTCCAACCAAAATGATTCTGACTGTACTAATTTCTCTCCTTTTTTTCATCAATGTGGCAGTGTAATAAATGTAGCTACATTTATGCATGACTTGCTGTTTTAATTAGTGGCCTGTTATGGTACATGTAATGGGCCTGGATGGAAGGAGCCCTAACCTAGCTATTATCATCTATATTGGGCTGAACATTTGTCTGAAATCAGCTTAGGGTTTGGGCTTTTTAATTTTTAAAGATTAATAATTGGAGTAGTGGCTAATTACAGTGGAGCAGAAGTGTGAAGTTAGTTGACAAATCCTTTTTTCTAATACCCTAATGGGAGGTGTATGCTTTGATTACATTCCCTGGTATTTAGAAGAGAAATTCCCAACCTCCTTCATTAGCTGCTGGGGGTTTTTTTTATGCTCAGTTTTCTAGATGACAACCCAGGGAAAGCAGATCTTAGCAGATGCAGATTTCCTCCATTCTTTTCCATAGCTGTGGGTACCACAGGCTCAGAGGTGTCTGTAACTTGTAGCACACTCCTTTCAACAGGATGAAGCACCAGTTTTATTGCCATTTAGAGCTTTTTCTGATGGTGGTGGGATTGCCTGGTGAGCAGGGCTGGATCAGGGATGACTGCCAACTTAGAGGGGGTACAGAGCAGAAAAATCAACAGAAATGTCTCCAAGAAGTGGTCAATAGGTTGCGGCAGCAGCAGTTGTGACTGTAGGTGATCTTTGGGGCAGGTGGTAGCTGTATGTAGGTATCAGTGCCAAAGAATTGCTGTATTGAAATAATACATCATGAGAGGAATCGAGTCACTCATGGTACGTGAGCACAAAGCAGCAGTTAATATTGGTGTGCTAGTCCTGTGCTTTTTTTTATGGCTTTGGCATTTGCTTCTGGTACCTTGCTCTTCTCCAAGAAGTGCTGGATAGCTTTCTAGTCACACTGTCTTGCTCAGTATTTGAGAGCCCTTGTAGCTTGTTCAGAAAAGATTTAATTTTTTTTCAAATATGAAGTGGTAAGACTTTGTCTTGTTGAAACTAGTTGGGTGTCATGTAAGTAAAAATCTTTGGATTTGGACCAGCTATAGTATCTGGTGCTCTCGAAGCGCTTCCTTGATAGTTTTAAGAATAATCATACACACCTAATTATTGGGAAACCAGGGTGAAAGGTTATGCCCAGGCAGATCATGCATGTCAGTGGAAAAGCCACAGATAGAATTGCTGCCCCTGCCTTCCCCTGTCTTAGAACAGCAGCCACAGTTTCCAGGGGAAGAAACAGGGTTGGTGAAAGTCCTTGGAGGGAGTAGAGGAAGGATTGTATCTTTCTTAAGCTGCAGTGTTGATAAAGTGAAATAATATTTACAGGTTGAGATCCATAGGTTGTTTTAGTTACAGTGGCTTGGGACAGGTATCAATTGGAGAAAATTTCCATAACATAATTAAGAGATAACACATTGCTCTTTTTTTTTTTCCCCTTTCACTTGAAAATTCTCCATTGATTTTAATTAAGCTTGTCTTGGACTCATGACCATAATCAATGTGACTTATGTTTTTTCTCAATTTAACAGCTATCTCTGCTCATCAAGGAACTTTTCCCAGGTGTAACACGCTCTAGCTAGGAAGTTTCATTCTTTGCTATTCAACTACTAGTTCCTAGAATGACTTAAAAATACCTTCAGAATATAGACCTGATGCATGAATGTGAGTGTTCCAAATGAGTAAGTGCATGTTCTCAATTTGCTGTGAATGCTTTTTCTTTCCACAGCAAGCAGCTACTCAATGCCTGTAGAACACCTGAAAATATCTTTTCCTATGTCATCTTAAGAGAAAGGGGAAAAGGGGCACTTGCTAAACTCTTTTTTGTGAAGTTTAATAGTCATTGAAATTTGTTATAGCAATTTGAGCAATTCACTTAGTGTTTCTAGAATCAACATAAATGCTGTTTATCTACCCTAGTATGTAGAATAATTCTGCCCAAGGAACCATTCTGGATTGTTATACAAACCAAATTACATCAGCTTGAATGCTGATAGAGTGTTTCCTTTATAAAGGGATTTTTTTCCCTGTGACACTTTCTGCTAAGACTCAGAACCTCATCCCCCTTTCTGTAGTGTTTCATTGTTCCTATAGCAGGAACTATACCATGGACTTGCAGTTGGTGTCTTCACATTGTTGCCTGGGGAATTTCAGGCAGTGACCCATAGTCTGGACTCATGTCTTTCACGTCTGATTAAATTTGAGACAAAAGATCCACTAGATCTGCAGATCTTCATTACAAATGTTGTTGGCTGGCACCATGAGAATAAAGCCCCTCTGCAAGTGGTGCTTAGTTCTTCTCAATATGTGCTTATTAATTTCCTCGTGGAAATGCTCAAGAGCACTTATCTGTGTAATCAGTGCCTCACAAATATGAACTAATTTCTTCTCGTGAAACTTTGGTAGGAGTTATTTTTCTAGTAACTCAGTTTTCTAATGGGTGGTGGTTTTTTGTTTGTTAACTTGGGGGAGATACTTCCTTCCATTGGAAATGCTTAAACCCACAGATCCCTGGGAGTCTCTCACCTGAACATCAAATGGCAAGTGTAAGAATAAATGGTTCCTTGAAAAGTTACTTCTAAGAGTATTCTTTAACTCAGGTACTTTGAAACTTCTCAGTAGCTGCTGCAACCTTCTTTCATAACACAGTGATTTCAAGTTCCACATGTTCACGGACTGAGTATTTGAATAAATTTTAGTATGTACAGTTTAATAGCTCTGTGAAATAAGGATGTACAGTTACTTCACAGCCCGTGGAATGGGAGTATCAGACTTGCAGCTAATGGGTTTATATTGCTCTGGGATCTGAGCTCCTGGCTCTGCTTGCTACTTGGCTGAGCCAGATCCTAAATTTCATCCAGTCTAACTGTAAGCACCTAGCTGAAGTGCTTCACCAAGAAAAGCCTTTTCTTACCCTTCAGTCAAGGCATATTCAATACCTCTATATTATATTTATTACATTTCAAGTGTGAGGTGTCTAAAAGCAGATGAATTGTCATGTTATGTACTTACTGTCACCGACTGCAGAGGCATCCTCCTCTTTCCCTTAGACTGAGCTAAGCTTAGTACCTGAATGGCCTCAGCAAGTAATCCCAAACCAGTGAGGAAAACTGGGAGGAGCAGATGCTGACAGCCAGCCACGGACTAGAGCTATTAGCGTGGGACCTTTGCCCTTGTCTTCTGATACAGCTTTGGTCCAGTGTAAACATAAGGCGTCTCTAGCCCAGCATTGCAAAATAGATCTGTCTAAATAAACAAGGAGGAAAATAAATCCCTGTGACCCTGACTTACTTCCATGGGCCCGAGAGGCTCTTTGATTAAGTAAAACTGTCACCTAGCAGCATTATCTTTTCACTCTCATTTTGCTCATTAATCTTCAGTGCTGCTCACAATAAGACGTATTTAATGGGTACGTGAAGTCACTCGTAGCCCGTTCTCTGGAGATGGCTGGCTCCTCTCCAGCTGCTGTAGAAGTGATTAAAACATGGTGTCATCTCAGGGCTGCTCAGTTCACGTCTTCTGCCAGTGTCTGAACAGCTCGGCTCAAAGGAGCCTACATCCAGTTTTTGCTGAATTCAGAGTCTGGCTATGATGTGGGGCAACAGATTTGTGATGCTGTGTGAATCAACCCCCATCCCTATTTCTTTCCTGTCTCCAGCTTGAGAGGAGCTCTTTGGTCTTCAAGGCTACTGGTCAAGGACCTTCTATGGACTGCATGATACCTAATAAGAATCTTCACAAAGTGTGGGGGGGGGAAATATGTAACTTTTACCGTTTAATCATTAGCGATGATATTGCAGTTAAATTTCACTCTGGTCCCAAAGCTCTGGAGGTTTTGCTGCCTGTCTTGGATCCTAAGGGCTGCCTCCTGGAGCTGCCACCAGGATCTGTTCAGTCCCTTGCCTGGGAGCTGCTCCTGTGAGATGGGAGATTTGAGGCTTCCAAGGCCAAGCTGGGTATTCGTGAGTCAGACGGGTTTTTGGCTTCTGGTTTTTAGCAAAATTCCGGTTGAATCAAAGCTTCCCAACAGGGATGCTGGAGGCACACAGAAGCTCTGCTTGATGTTTTTAACATTTCCAGGCTGCCTGCTCTGCCTGGAGAGCTTTCCAAGAGGCTTGCCCACCTTAACAAAGAGGAAGGGATTGATCCAACTTGAGTTTAAACTTCTGGATGTCTAGTTTTCATGGTAAGAACCTGAGGATTTGAAGCCTTTTTCTGGTAGAGGAAAAATTGAAATTTCCCCTCTGAGTGTAACAAGAATGAAATATTCTTTGAAATATCAGAATTATGCGAGAAGGAAATTTTCACTTTTGAGCAGCTTTACTGTAACTGCTCATATCAGGTTCTGAACTAGCTGTAAAAAGGCCGAGGAATGGCTTTTTTTATCGTGGTTTTGATGTTAAAGTTCAGTTCACTACATTTGACTTTACCTTGGCTCCTGTAAGTGCAGTTATAGTTTAGTTTTTGCCTTGAGCTTTTTAATACCTTGTGACTTTCAGCTAAGGGAGGATTTGCAGAGGAGTTGTAGTAATTCAGGTGGAAGAAAAATGTATATGAGCTGTCTGAGTACAGGAAGTATTAAGAATATGCATTATAGATACAATTTTTTTTCCAGGAGGCCACAAAATCAGGTGGCTGAAGCAAATTCTTTTTCTTTGTGGTGGGAGTAATGAAGCCGTGAGGATTTTTAGTACTCAAAATACTTTAGGATTAATTATAGTCCTAAACCCATTAGAATTTCAGGAAACAGAACTCGAGCCTTGAAAAGAATGAATGGCTCCTGAAAAGAGTGTGCAATTTGAGTAAGAGGGTGAAAAAGAACTGCTTCATCTTCCCTTAAAAAGACTATTTCCCAGGATTAGGCTTCTTATTCTTATTAAGGATATGCATCTTGAAGAGTGAACGTGACTCAAGATCTGGTATGGTTGGGAGCAGGTAATATATATTCATGGGTCTGTTGAAAGGCATAAAGCTTAGTTTAAAAATAATTCAGGTAAAGCTTTATTAATGAAGAAAAAGTCAAAATAACACTTAAGGAAACCTTTTGGTATATTAAGTTTAAAAAAAGTTATTTTACTCACTGAAGCTCTTGATTATGCAAAGAAAAGCAGCGGTGTATTATATTCATTGAACCATTAAATGGGAGTCTAGCCAGTGATTAAAATTAATCGGTCAGCATGGAACATGGGTGGATGCAGAGGAGAAAGCCATGCTGACTCGCTGTCCAAATGCTGCAGCTGTTTGTCAAAGGGAGTGGTGAAGCCCAATTTTTGTATAGTAGTCTTTCTATTTGGGCTCTATTATAGTTCGTGTGCTTGTTCAAGTGTTAGGGTAGGATTAGGTGGAATATGGATAACTGTAACAATATACCCTATAATATACTGCTGGTTGGTGGAATCACCATCCTTTTAGGTGTTTAAGAAGTCTAGATGTGGCACTTGAGCACGTGGTTTAGTGATCATGATGATATTTAGTAGATGGTTGGGCTTTGATCTTGAAGGCCATTTCCAACCTTTATGCCTGTATGAACTTCCATGCTTTGGTAAATGGGAGTTATGTTCATGTTGGGCAAGATGATGTGGTGGGTTCCTGCTTACTTTATTCTCCAAAACCAAAACATATATAATGTGGATCTCCTGGATATGAAGAGTTTTTAACCCATTTGCTGCTGAATAGATGCCAGATGTGTCTGTTAGATCACATCACATACTGCTACTGAATTCTAGTGGCCACCACTTTTGGTGGCAGGCTCATGGACCATCTGCAGCACCATGGTGAGCAGGCTGGGCCCGCAATGAAATGATTGTGCTTTGCTGCAGGTTTTTAATCCTTAGCACTAAGTATTTTCGGGGTCCTAGCTCATTTACCTTTCTCATTTATGACGGGAGACATCTTTTCTATTTCTAGCATACCTTCCTGTGGCTAAGCCTTGCAGATGTGATAACTCTCTCTGTCTCACTTGCCTTCCAAGAACTTCAATTCAACTTATGGTATGAATAATAAATATATTTTTAATTAAGAGCACTGGCTAGACACCGGATGTTTTTTATATCACTTTGTAAGTCAGCCATCTGAAACTGGCACTAAATTGTAAAAAGCCTGACATAGTTTAATCTTTTAGTAACAAAAAAAGGCACACAGCTCTGTCTGCGTTTAACTGAATTCAAATGATGAGACCGGATTCTCATCATAGTGAAGCAAGTAGGGTTTGAACTAACTTTTCTGACAGTGCTGTTGTGGATTTATACTAGTGCAATGGAGGATTGAATATGGATTTTGAACAGAAATCTTTTCACCTCTCACTTTATTAGTAGCTTATCTGAGCTTTTTGCTGTATCAGTTCTTAACTCTGGACAGTTCACATTGAGGTCATGTTCCATTGGAGTGACAGCTGGAATATTATCTGGAAACTAGGCAAGGGCAGCAGGCAAGTTGACCAGTGTGGTTGGTATTAACTTGTGTTGAAGCCTTCTCTGAACACACCTGCTGTACACCTCGACTCCTTTGGAGTTTCCACAGTATTCCTTCCCAGTGCAGTGAACTGCCTTCCATTTAAATCATGTACGTTGCCTTCCAGAACAGACCCCAGACCGCTGGTGTTAACAGGGTGGATGGTGATGCATTGATTATTGGTTTGACCTAATTAACTCCATGATGTTAAACAGACAGTGGTAGAAACAGCTCACAAGTCTGTCTGCTTTATTGAAGTCATTGCATTCAGATCCTGTACAGTGGCATTTTGGTCCTGCTGTGCACTTTCCACTAGAATTCCTGGGAATTCATTCAAATCCATCTTTGAACTTGACGTTACACCACAATGTTGATAGAAGGTGGGTAGGTATATATCTAGTTCTCCCTTTGCTCTAGAGAGGGGTTTTTGTAACCACAGAAAAGGTCTTCTAGCATAGAAGATGAAATCTGTGTGGTGCACGGAGGTGTGGAGCTGTCTCTGGCCTCCCCTTCTGCATGGCATGATGTGCCACCTTGATGCCAGCCTGTTGCAAAACTCTGCAGCTCTGCAGGAGAAAGAACAGTGAATTTGTTTCATGATGTTCACCCCTTGCATCGGTCAGAGTATTTAATTGCTGAGGAAATGGGAAGACCTCAATGTGGCTGTTGAGCTGCCTTAGGTAACCTCGACAGGGTGATTTTTGTAAAGCAATAAACCTTTTCTTGGGGAAGCCCTTGGTGTGGACAGTGATATGGAGACTGTAGCCCTTTGTCAATATTTAGTCTTCATTATCACAGAATGTTATGGGTTGGAGGGGACCTTGAAAGATCAGCTAGTCCAACCCCCCTGCTACAGCAGGATCACCTAGAGCAGGTCACAAGTCTGCTTTGTGTGTGTGTATACACACATGTTTATATACAAACAGCTGTTATGTTAAGGATGCTTGTGTTAATATTCCTTACAAATGTTAAGGAGCTCAGAAGAGGCTTATCCCCAGCTTACCTGCAACCTGTCTGAAGGATTGTGCTGTTGGTTTTCAGACAAGTTTTCACTTATCTCCAATGTCGTCTTTCTTTTCTACCTTTGTTAAATCCTGTCTTTGTGCATCACCTCGAAAGGTACAATATTCTACCACTTTAGCTCAGCTGGAAGCCAATGTACTATACATGGGGACAAACATCTACCCCAGCTGATCCTCTCAGGTATGTGTTACCTCCCCAGATCAGACTTAATGAAGTAAGGGTTCATTAGGAAGAAGTAAGGTGATTAGGAAGAGAATTGTCTGTGTCTTGTAAAGGAAATTTTCAAAGCTTTCTCATTTCCTTTTTACAGATTCAGAATTGCTAAAGAAATAAAATAAATTTCTGACTGGGAACATTATGCTTCTCTGAAAAATAATAAACATGTAGATTATATTGCTATACAATTTGTACTTTATTAAGGGTAAAAATAAGAGAGATATCATGGAGTCTTCTCTGGAGACTTTCAGAACCTGCCTGGATGTGACCCTGCTGGATGGAGCAGGGGGGTGGCACCAGGTCATCTCCAGAGGGCCCTTCCAACCCCACCATCCTGGGATTCTGTTCAATTGTGTAATTTATCTTGAATAGAAATCCCAATTATTTGCAGGGGTGACTGTGTTTTGCAAAATGGAAGGTTCAAGATGTGAATTTTAGGAGCGTGGAGCAGTTAGAGTTTTGCTTGAAATGCAGGTGAGCTGGAAGTGCTCAGCACATCTAAAGCTCGAACTTGTCCAAGAAGTCAGTCACCCTGAGAGCAGAATTAACATCTCATCACCCTCCTTGCCTACGCTCGAGCCTTGGACTAGGTTTACGTTCCAGTGCATAATTACTAAATAATTACAAACCCATATGGGAGTTGGTTTTAGTTCTTTGATGTGGGTTGCACAGAATTATGGGTAGGTGCCACGTGTCTTGGGAGGTCATGGATGGTCCCGTGGGGATGTCACCATGGCAACACTGAGGGATGCAGGATTTCGTAGCAGTGGTTTTACAAAGGAGACAGGGAAAAAGAGGAGCCTTGAGCATTCTGTGCATTGTCAATATCTGCTCCAAGGCTGGGAGTACAGATGGAATGCTTCTTAATAAAGTTATTATTGTGCTGTCTCAGCAGAATAACTCCACGCTAAAAACTATTGATTAGGAGTTGAAAGCTAGAAGTGAAGTCCAAGCAGCAGGAACGTAACTTTCTGCCATGGCCTCCTTTTCTTTGTGCCTGCTTTGTGAGAGCTGCACAGCTACAGAAAGCTGTATTGGACAAGTGTTATGTTTGATTTTGTTTGTATTTGATACTGAGCAAGTGGCCAAGTCTTCAAGTGGCTGCTTAGCTCCTTCTAATGAAGGTTAACCATATATAGAGATGGGCAGGAACTTTTTGCCAAAGTCTTGGTCTTCAAAGACATCAGTTTATTGAAGGCCAAATATTTCCATGCTGCCATAAACTTTCAGCAGAATGCGAGCGTGAGAACCTTCTGAGCTAAGTTCCAGGAAGCTGTGCTTGGACACATTGCCTCCAAGTCAGTGATTTCAAGGCTTCCTGTGAGGTAGGGAACTGGGAGAGACTGAGCTACGGGGTGGGGGGGCCTGTTTTAGATTCAGCACTAGTTTTGGAGCAGGAGCCTTGAAATTCCACCCCCTGATAGCAGGGTCTTGGGGCTTCCAGGTGCAACTCTGAAGCTGAAGGACTTGAAGGATCGGTAATCCGGCCTGGGTTCCCAGACCTGCTGGGTTCCTGCTTGTTGGTCCAGGCTGCTGCAGAATCTGGCAGCCTTCCCTGTCCTGCAGATACTGCAGTTTGATTAGAATACATGGTATTTTTTTTCCTTCCCTGAGGAGTTTCAAGAAGTCTGGTTTCCATTGCATGTCAGAGCAGATTGCATCACGGTTCTGCATGCAGATCTCCCGTTTTCCTTCAAGCAAGGTTTCCTTGCTCTGAGGCAAAGGGAGAGGCAGGAGGAACTGAGGAGAGTAAGAGCTTCATCTTTGGAAGGGGGGGAACTCCTGCATCATAGTGGAATTTCTGAAAAGGAAAACAAAGGAAATGCATGAGTAGAGTAGAAGCTCCCATTTGCTAGCTTTGGGGTTGGAGTTTTGCCACCCTGAAGAACTAGTGCAAACCCCAATCACAGGCTGTAAGGAGAAACTGTCACTCTAGAATGTCTGCTGTCCTTCCCTTTTCCTTATATTTATTCACTCAAGGCCATGCTTGTCAACACGTGACTTTTGTTAGTGCAAACCTCACTGGTAACCATAATGTTCTTTGTTGTTTTGTCTCTGCCTGAGATTTCAGTCTTTTATGGTGAGCTCTCTTTATATCTCTAGAGACCAGCCAAAAATTGTTTATCCAAAATCCCCTATTATAAAGTTAATGTGCTGTTTTAAAGTGCTTTGTATTTAGAGATATTTGGACCCGTGATTATCTACATGTTAAAGTCATAAAAGAGGAAAATTAGGAGATAAACACTGCAGGAGGTATATAAATAGATACTTAAAGGATTGAAAATGGTCCTTCTTGCTTTCATATTCATATTTCTTAGCACTTTATAATGTACAGCTGGCAAAATGGTTGTCACAGAATGTGTTGCCAGGGGTGAAGTCCCCCTAACCCTCTGACCGTGCCTCCTAAAATAGTAAACATTAAGAAAGCATATTTGGCAGGACGAAGACTTTATTGCTGCTGCTTGTTTCTGTGCACAGAGCTGTTGCTGCTCTGTTTGCCTTTGTCTGTCATATGTTCTCTGAAATTTAACTGATGTAAAGCTACTGGTACAGGACTGACTTTATTTTTTTCCCTCACTAAAACCTTGGAGTGTCAAATAGAATCGAATGTCCTAATCCCAGATATAACAACGTGTGTCCTCCTGTGAACTGGGACGTGCTGGGGATGGTGTCACTGTCTGTCTCATCTGCTTTGTGGGGAAGGAAGCTGTTGGTCTTCGAAATGGCTGCTGTAGACACTTGGATTTTGACAAGAACCCCACGTGAGTTTATAGAAGCAGAAATGGGGCAAGAAAGGCATTGCAAGGCTTTGCCCCTCTGTCTCCTGGGTGTGACAATGGGACCAAATGGGCTTAGCCTGTTCTTGGCAGGTATTTGCTCAGTGTGCTCTGGAAGCATCCAAGGGTGCTAATGCTTCATCTTTCAAGGCAGCCTGGCTCTCCTTGCCACTGGAAAGCTGGTTTCCCCTCAGGTTTTCTTTGCTTGTCCACTGCTGCTTTTTAAGCCCTGACTTCTTTCTGCTCTGAGAGTGGACAGGAGATCAAGCATTGCCTGTCCTCTTACAACCCACCTTTATGTACCTGAAGACAGTTATCCTGCCTCCCAGTCTAAGCTGAGTCCTGATTTTTCACCATCTTTCGATCAAGTTTTCTAGATATGATCCTTCTTGCTGTGTGCTTCGTGATCCCTTTTGGTGGGTCCATGTCCTTCCCGAAGTGCCGTGCGCAGAACCGTGCACCTCTGGGTTTTACCACGTGCAGGGGAGCAGGGGGTGGGTCAGCTTGGTGTATCTCACAGTTGCTGGGCCTCTGTTAGGCATTCCCCTGGCAGCAGGAGAAGGGGGAAAGAGGAGGCTTTAAAGCCCAAGTGTCATTCCCATTTATGAAATGAATGGTCCCTCGGCTGACGTTGGGCTAGTCGCACGAGTGAGACATGGAGGACTCTGACTTCAATGTGTGCTATCGGTTTATGTCATCTCACCATTTAAAAATACATGGAGGGAGTTTTAATGCGGGTGTTTCCCTATCTGATTTTAATTTAATATAGTTTCACATCTGGCTAAGTAGAGATAAGTACTGTGGTTTTTTCCGAGTTGACGAAGTTGCTAGGTCAGTGTTTTGCGGTCGGGGTCTCGGTTGTCATCGTGAGAGCAGAGCTCTGACGAAGTGGAATGTGCAGCTGTAATCCACGGAGAATCCTATTAGCATTTCTGCATTGCTAATTCTGATGATGGTAATGTCCTTCGATTTGATAAGAATTTCATTAATGCAGCACGGGCCCGTGTCCTAGTTTCCCATGGTTTTAATATTAATGGCAACATGCCCGAGACTAGATCACTTTTAAATGTCAGTGGAATGGGTGGGTGGACCAAAATGAGAATAAATTCACGTACAAACAAGGGCGTTAATGATTTTCTGTAAGACTTTTAACTTTTGGGGTATGGCACTCGTCTACCTGACAAGAAGCAGGAAATAAATCTGGCAGGAGAAAACTGCAATATGGCTCATTCTTTTGCCAGTCTATAGGAGTAACAGATGTCTGTTTAGCTTTCTTATGTAAAGGAATAATTTAAATCTAACCTCAGTCTGTAAATATCAAAGAGGTTTTAAAACAAACCAGTCCATTTTTTATCAATTCAGGGAAAGGTCGCCTATAAATATTTCATTAGCTCAATTAATTAATTTCAATTGTACGTAGATTGAGTCTTATCCAATCACTGTTCATCTCAACTACAATTAAAATATACAATGGGCTGAATCCACTCTGGGATACTCAAAGCCAACAATTGAAGTAATATTTCAAATGAATTTTTCTGTGCGGTCTTGGTGTTTGCATGAAATACATGGAAATTAATAAGGACAGGTTAATTTAATTCCTGTTCAACCTTGCTGGTGTAGTAAAGACATGTTTGGCCTGAATATGAAATTTGGGCCATTTTTTTTTCCTCCAAGCTCCTTTGATGTAGTGATATATAGTATGCAATGAGAAAAGCAAGAGAGTGATAAAAAGATTTTTTTTTTCTGTGCTAGAAAATCTTATGGAGAGGATGAAATGTTGAAGACCTGTGAATGAAAGACATGACAGGCTTCTTTCGTGTGCTCCTCTCAGCCTCCTCTGCCTGTGTTTTTTGTCTGAATGAGTTATTAGTTTCTCCCTGAGTTCCTTCATCCGAGTGACACGCTGCATGTATAAGATAGCAGGAATGTGAAGCAAAATGTAGAATTAGCCTACTGATATTGTGTGTCTGTTCCGGGGTTGTTGGCTTGGTTTTTTTCATGTTCAGATTTCATGTTTAGATTTTCTCAGCCTAGCTGTTGAGCGTAGCTGTCACTGAACTGTCACTTGCCATGGCTTGGATAAGTGTTTTAATTAACTCTCTGCGCCCAAGAAACTGGAAATTTCAAATATTACCAGAAAGGGCCAGTTCTGAACTGCAGATACATCCCCTAAGTGCTCAGCTGAGAGCCGGGGGGGAGACTGTGCTAGAAGCCAACTATCTTTTATAAAAGAAGAGGTTATTTGTTGTCAAAAACATTAGATGTAATACATACTGTCTGTATGTATTGCTCGGAACTGCTCAGAGCAGTCAGTGGGATTATGAGAAGCATGATGGAAAACAGACTGAAGCTGCTGGGAGTCTCTGGTTTAAGATCAGACCTTTAATAAGAAGGTTCTGCTCCGTCATGGAGGAGTCATTTGCCTCTCTCTCTGAAATGCCAGTTATGGTGGGACTGCCACTCTGGGATCCAGTCCTCGAGTGAATCGAGCTGATGTGGTGTTGTATCAAATCCAGATTTAATAAAATCTCCTTGCTCGATGAGGCTGTCGTGGCACTGATTCCTGAGATGAGTAAGACATATATGTAATTACTTATGCACCATGTTTGAATAGCTGGAACACCTCTCTTACAAGGACAGGATGAGGGGGTTGGGGTGGTTTAGCCTGGAGAACAGAAGGCTCTTGGGAGACCTTATTGAGGCCTTCGGGTATCTGAAGGGGGTCTCCAAGAAAGCTTGGGGGGGGATTTTTTACATGAGCTTGTAGAGACAGGGATGAGGGGTTATGGCTTCAACCTGGAAAAGGGTAGATTTACATTAGAAATTAGGAAGAATTTCCTTACTGCCAGTGTGATGAGACACTGGCACAGATTGCCTGGGGAAGCGGTGGGTGCTTTCTCACTGGATGTGTTCAGAACGAGGTTGGATGGGTTTTGGAGCAGTCTGGTCTAGCGGGAGGTGTCCCTGCCCATGGCCCATGGCAGGGGGTCTAGAACAAGATGATCTTTAAGGTTCTTTCCAACCAAAACCGTTCTGTGATTCTATGGAATGATGTGGATTAAAGATGGTTGGGGTGGGCTCTGCACTCAGCCAGCTGGATTTGCTTGTTTAAAATGGGGACCAGCTGGACTTGACACTTTTCACACAGCTGTTATCGAGATGCTTGGTGACTTTCAGTCCTGCCTTTATTACAAGAATTCTCTGGTTTCAAAACCAGTGCTTTCGTTGTGTTTTCAGCAATCAGCTCTGATGGAAGCACTTCAGTTTGCCAGCAATGTGGTCTGTAAAGACCTGTTGGGTAGGACAACTTCTATTCCTGAGCTCTGAGTTGTCCTCATCTTCCTGTACTCAATGACTTGTCTTGCTGTATTCAGAAATATCTGGAGGGAATAAAACCAGGGCTTTTTTCCAGCTTAAGGTATTGATTCCTCATGC
The DNA here is from genome assembly GCA_025331215.1 of Actenoides lindsayi. Taxonomy (NCBI): domain Eukaryota; kingdom Metazoa; phylum Chordata; class Aves; order Coraciiformes; family Alcedinidae; genus Actenoides; species Actenoides lindsayi. Next base: position 42,489 of record WTSP01026989.1, on the reverse strand, counting down.
ATGTGTCACTGTAGCAAGATAGTTGCAGAGATGTGTGTGTGCTGATTGGGACAAGACTTTCTCATTAGAATGTTGATTTTTCAGCCTTTCTGAGTTAGAAAAAGGGTCAGGAGCGATGCAAAGGAGAAAAGAAAATTGTTAACAGCTGGTTCAGCTGTATAAGTACCTTAAACTCTATACTGGTAGTGTGCAAATCTTGATTCAGCCAGCAAAGCGTAAAAAGTAAACATGTAGGATGCTATGAGAAGTAAATTAGATTTTTTTAAAATCAGGCTTTAATATTTCAGAATGAGATTAGCACAGGGAAGAAGACTTTTAAATATGATTATAAGGTAGCTGCTATGGGTTATTTACTTGATTTGGGATGTTGAGAAGAGGAGAATGTGATATTAATCTTTAATATAATTTAAATGCTGGGGGAGGGAGTTCAAATAGTTACAGTGCTATTGATTGTGCTGAAGAATGTAGAAAAAAAGAGCTTTATCCGATGTGTAAGTCTAAAAACATGTCTGGCATAGGTTGCAGCCTCTGCAATTATTTTTATGAAATGCTTGAATGAAAGGAGGCTGAGTTGAAAGACTCTCTCTCATTAGCCTAAAGCTGCAGTAGCTGATACCCCCATAACAGCTCTTTTACCACAGCTGAGGACTTTCAGTGTGTGTTCTCACTGGGTTATAAAAATCTGGTTTCATTTAAACACTTAGTGATGGAGTGAAAACTGTGATATGGTCTCAATTACGTATCTGAAGTCTAGAGTACTGATATCTACAGTGTGTTTGTCTACAAACATAAACCAATATAATGTTTGCCCTTGGTGTAGAGACATCAGCATAAGATGATTAGAAGTGTTAACTGTTTCAGTTAGAAGCAGAGATTTAACACTAATTACTTAAGGGTGAATCAGGCCTGGGCTGTCTCAAGTAGCAGAACTAAGATGTATAAGGTTCATCTGCAGTTGTATCTATAGAATTTCCTCTCTTCTGAGTGCAGCTGTTGTCTGTGTAGGTCACTTGGAATGGACGAGTACTCTCTTGAAGCCACAGATGTAAAAATGTAAACTGACAAATATACTTTGAGTAGAGTTTGTTTTGGGTTTTTGTCTGAGATGCACCATCCATCCCAGTACATTTCCAAGTCTTGTTATCAAAATGCAGCGTAGTAGTTTTTAATCTGTAGATTAAAACATAGAAAGTTCAGGGAAGTTATTGATGCTCTACTAAACTATTGGCATAATAAATAGATATTTCCTTCGCCTTCTAAAGGGCCTGATGAAAATCATCAAGGTGAGGATGGTGAATCCAGGAATACACCCTGACTGTGAGAGGTTGCTGACACTATCCATCAGAGATCCACACTTTAAGGTGCTAGTCTTTGCTTTAGAGCACATCAGCTTGTGTAGTGCAAATAGTAGGGAACAAAAGGCTAGTGATTTCCAAAGTGAAGTTTAACTACAGTTGCCAAATCAGTGTGCAAGAGGCTGTATCTAGAGCAAACCAAATAAATTGATGTAGCCAGGGATGCTCATTTAATTATGTATTGACTTGTGCTGGGATGCTCAGCTTGTTCTTGATAGTGAATAGCCCTTTAAAAATGATATTAGTGTTCCACTGTGGCAGTTTGGAGCCTGCTGATTAGAGTACTCTTGGGAAAGCAGTCTGTTGGAAGCTTCGTGGGCAGAAGGGGGGGTGTTGACTGTGCTGCTTGTAAATTAAACAGCTTTTCCTGTTCTGGAGATTGTTTTGAGTCAAAACCTGTCCACCAGTATATTTTTCCGAGCCGGAGTCGGTGAAGGGTTTCTAGAAGGCGTGGTAAAGCACTATCTCTGTTAAGGAACCACATCATTTTGAGCAGGACTGTGTTGGGGTTACATACGAGGAAGAAATTTTATTCCAGGCATGGCATAAAATGTTCAGTGCTGGCAAAATACTGGGGCACACTTGGCCCAGAACAGCTTTAGCCACCTGAGGAATTTTACTAGCAAAGACTTAGATAAGGAGGTGTTCAGGGTGTGGATTTCAACAGCCAAGCTTTATAAAAGAACAGTAGAGTTCTGTTTGTTGTTGATTCACCAGGTTTCTGTTCCTGGTTTTGAAGTGCCTGAGGTAGAAATGTGTGAGATCCAGATCCTAGAAGGCTGAGGAGGCTTCAGTGAGGTTTTGGATGCCTAAATACCTTGCACTGGTTACTCAGTGTTAGCCCTTCTGCTAATGGCCTTTTGATAGGATACAGGAAGAAGACTGAGGGATCTCCTTCCTCTGTTGAGCTGCATAACGGTGTAGCAAGTTGTGTCACTGGGTCTGCAATGGGTCAGCAACGTGTGCTCGGGTGGAGGCAGATTCAGAGTTGTAGATCCAGAGGTTGAGAGCAGAATTTTCGTAGCCTTGATTAGCACAATTTTTTTCTGGCCAGTACTGCAAGATTTTGCTGGTCTAAGAAGCTGCAGGGTCAGATCATTATTTGTAGAGTCTGATAGCTGATAATTCCAGGCTGCTGTTCATGAAAAGGCTTTTACTTTCAAGAGGTAGTAAGAGGCGGTTCCTTATCTGATGTTAAGCAAGAACAGGCTTGGTTTCTTTTTTTTCCTTGTGTTAGTTAAAATGTTTTGTTCTGTGCTTTCTCAGTGGGGAAACTGAGCATTTTTCTTTGAGTTCAGGTGAGTGCACAGCACCAATACCCGAGCTCTCTTCAGTAGCCACTGTGGCTAATGTTTGTCACATATTTCCTCATCAGTTTCTTTATCTTCACCGACTGAAGCGAGGGATCCATGTGGTAATATCCATGGTAATGTAAAGTTGCTAATTTTTTCCTTAGGTTCCTTAGAAGGCACACGTTGTGCATGTGCCAGGCAAGCCCATGTCCAAGCAGTGTCCTCTGTTGTAGGAATACCAAGTAGTAAGACCTGTGACTTTTCGTAGCTGTTCAGAAAGGTCATGCCCAAATTCCCTGTCATGTTCCCAGTCTAGATGAGTTTTGTCTCCTTGACCTTTTATTGTGCTGTAGCAGCTGCTGCCATTAAACACAATTGTCATCTTGCTGTGTTACAAGTTCTTTAACTTGAAGGGACAAGGTCTTGTCCCTGATTTACGCATTTCCATGCAATTTCAGCAGTCCCCAGGAAAAGGGCTCGATTGGCTCATACTGTGGTGTGCAGAGGAGATGTGTTGTAGTGATATTTCCTAGTTGGCACTTCCTAAGCATTGAAGGCTGTGATACCATTTGAGTCTCATTACCATCGTCCAGCCAAGATATGATGAAAGCATGAGCAACGTGAGTCATGTCAAGAGTCTGTCATGTTACAGTGGCAAATCCTGCATTTCTGGGAAAGATCAAAAACATTATTTGCTGCTAGAGGGGAAGTTCAGTTTAGGCAGGAAGCCAGGAGTGAATAAAAGAGCCACATATCTGAAGGGTAACCAAGAGAGACTGCATTATGTCTGTCCTTTCTCATGACCACAGCGGTCTCATTTGGTGCAGTCTGAGCAAGGAAATGTTACAACTTTTCTTTCTCTGCTTTTAAATCTTTACACTCTCCTTATCCCTTCAGAGAAGGTCTGTATTTCTATGCCTTCTGCCAAGAAACCAGCACTAAAATGAAGAGCAATGCTCTACAGATTATATTAAGTTTCTGCACGTAGTATCTAAGACTGGACAGAATTTGAGTAAAGCCACTGTTGTCTATGTGGAGGTTATTACAAAATGAGATTTAGTTTCTGGTCAGGATCACTTTGGGGAAGGCATTCAGACCTCATTTTCTCAGCTGACTGCACGAAGTCACTCTAATTTTTCCTATCTTATTTAATAAGTGGAAGGCACAAATACAAGCAGGTGGGACCACCTGCAGCAAGAGCATCAATCCCTGACTTATACTGGTAGTAACCCTGGAATTGGTGTTGGAGTGAGAATAAGGACAGTCAATTCCTAAGAGTTTGTATATGGTACTGAGTAAGCAGCAATATCCAAATCAACAAAACAAACTCAAATGCATTTCTTTTACTATGCATTCATTTGGAATAAATACCAACTTCTCTACTGGTGACTCAGGTTGATATTAGGTGATGGTCCAAACATGTGCTGACCAGTTAGAGCAAATCAGCAGTGGCAGTCTCCATGGTGACAGAGGAGCTAACAACAGGCCAGTTCTTTCCAAGGGAGGATAATGCTTTTTGTTGCTTTTAAGTGAAATTAATGTCTCTGTGACACACCGAACGGTTTTGAATCTCTATTTGTTCATCTTTGGAGAACGAAGCCTGCAGGACAGCAGTACTTTTCTTTTTTCCTTCCCCATATCACTTGCTCATCCACATGTTTTCCTTAAGACCTTGTCTGGCAGCCTGCTCAATGCACTGGTAGACTGCAATTCATGGTGAAGTTTCAGATCAATTAAGATTTGAAATTCTCTGATTTGGGCAGGAAGCTCTCTAGTCTGTAACCACGTTTGTGGAAAAATGGAGATATCTTAGCTAGAGCCAAGTGACACACTTGTCCATCTCTATCTTTCTGTCTGTGACAGTGTCACTATTTGTCATATTAATAGTCATGACAAATCGTTCTACCTTCAAAATTTTCTTTTTATTGCTTCAACCTTATTGGAAGTATCAGTTGGATTATCAAGACCAGATTTAGAGGTGCTGGCCTCAAATACTTCAAGCAAAAATCTTTGTGAATGCAGTTTTCCCAACTTCAGTTACTCTCCCTGCTCCTAGGTATAAAAGATGATCAAGGCAGGGATTTATATGGCTGCAGAGACATACTGTGGCATAAATAATTAGCACAACCCATTTCTAACATGAGCTCCTACATTTCTAACATGAGCTCCTACCTGCATCTTTTCATTCATGATTTTACAGAAGCTTGATTAAGTATTTTTTTTTTCCCTGCAGATTTCCATTGTCTCAGATCTCCTGTTGTGGCAGAAGCCTTTAATCAGTGCACCACTTATCTGGGGATCATTATTACCTCAAACTTTGGGTGTTGCTGCAGCTAAGATGGTCTCTCCACAGCTAGTAATGAATGACTTGGATGTTTCTTCTTGGATCATTTGCAGTATGTAAGAGCTAAGTGCTGAGGTCTAAACATTGCCCTGCCAGTCAGACAGGTAAATGCTTTGTTAATTAGTTGAGTTAAGCCCTGGAGAAATCATTAGTGTGTTCTGTTTATGGTCTAGCCAGGAGCTGGCTCTGCCTAGCGATGCCCCAGGGATATTTTCATTTCTAGAGTGAGGCAGGGGTCAACTGATAGCCTTGGGAGAGGAGTATGGAAGCTTGATATTATAATTAATTATCACATTTGTGAATCACGGGTAGTCTTCAGGAAAGTGTGAATAGAAGAAGACTTTCCTAGGGGAAAGTGAGTATATGCTTATAAATCCATTTGGAGGTGGTCCTCCCTCAATGAAAGCGATTCATGCGATAAAGGTCGTGGCTGAGGATTGGATCCAACTGCCCAAGCATCTCAGCAGCTTTTTAACTGGATGGAACAGAAAGGAAAGCTCAAGAAGGGAAACTGAAAAATAGATGGCTTTGAACAGTACTTTTGTTTTTTTTACACCTCTGGAAAAAGAAAAATTCTTAAATCTGTTTCAGATCTAGTAATTGGTTAAATTGTTTATAAGATAATGTCCTTCTTTGTCTTAATGCTTTTAAAAAGGTGATTTAAGGTGGTGGGTAGCATTGCATGGAGACTGCAGTATCCTAGAGTAAGCAGGAGACTCTTTCCACTCTCTAGTAACCTGTCATGTTGTACAAGCTCAGAAAGACTGAGTAGTCGTAGAGTTCTCACTGAAGGTGTGTGGGCTGTTTCATCATCTGGTTTCATTATTTCTTGTTTGGGAGACAAAGACAAGCATTAGCCAGCGAAGAGTTGGGAAGAATGTAGGAAAATGCCTGAACTCTTGGGATCTCCTGCACATGACTGGGTAGGTGAAGTGTTATGCTGTGGATATGCTGAACTTTATCAGTGAAGTCCATGAGTCCTACTTAGATGAGCACTCAACCATCCCATCTCCCTAGATGAGTAGCTGTCAGCCATGGGAATATCAGAGAAATTGGTCAAACAAAAGCAGCACCAGTGTCTGCATCTTAATTGTGAGAATAATGCAAATATTTGTCAAAGCACAAACCAGGACTTCGAGAATTACTGAAGTGCATGTGCAAACTTTCATGGTATCAGGTTTCTTCTTAGGAATAGGGCTGTCAGAGCAGCAACAGCAACGGGTGCAAGGAGAACAGAGAATGTCTCTCTTGCCATGTACCTGAGTTTGAAGGTATTGACACAATTTACGTCAGCTTAATGCCTTTTTGTGGACTAGTTGTGCCCTTCAGATGCTGTGTCAACTTCCAAGAGTTCTTACCCTGACACCCACACTGTACTGGGGTCTGTGAGGTTGTGTTTGGTACAGTGTAAGGCGTGAGAATTCAACAGCAGAATGAATGCACAAGTACATGTCCTTTCAGGTACACTAAAGGTTTTTTTGGAAGCTATCTGATGTTGCTGTGCTCATCCTTTCCATAGGCTTGTATCTGAAATCATTATTTACTTGCGTTATATTGATTGTCTTTGTTTTATTTCTTTTTTTTGTCAGCCATAATACTGTAGATATTCAGGTACCTCAAGACTAGAATCTCATTTATGGCTGATGGCCATAACGGCAAAGACGGACAGTAATAGTGCCTTAGAGCTCTAATTACCTTGGCTGCATTTGAAACAACTTCAATTAAAAAAAAGACTGAATTAACTTTTTCTGCAAAATATAACCTTTCTGATTAGAGCTGACAAGTAATTTGCTTAGATAATATGTGAATCTCCATGAAACCTTTGTGTAGCTCTAGTAACAAATAGAAGCAGATGAATTCAGTGCTTGAGAAAGTACAAATGGTTTTGTTAATGACAAACACCATCTGATGACAGATTTAGTTCAACTCTTGGACTGTATCTTGGCTTGACAAGCTGTTCATCAAAATTGGCACTCGGAATAGAGTACTGTTGGGAGGGAAAATTTCATCATTTTTAAAGACCAGGGCCACCGTTCTCATGATAAATCAGAAGAAGAGGAGGTTCAGCAGCCCACTGAAAAATGAGCATTTATTGTCTGTTCATGATGTGTCAGGAATCTAGGCAGTCACAAAGAGCGCACGTTGCCTCTGAGAACAAAGTCCAGCTGAGAACTTTCATCTAGAACTTTCATCTAGTTTAAAGCTTCAAGTTTGACTTTTCTTCTCAGAAGACCTTGTCTCTGTACAAGGCTCTACTCAAGCCAACGCAACTTGAAGAGGAATTTTCAAAGCATCTATCTGACCAAGATTACTTTCCTATAGCGCTACAAATATTTTTTAATGAACTGCTTCTGTGTCAGAAGATGATGATGATGCCATGCCTTTTAATTTGGTGACCCAGAAAACTCTGTGATGTTGATGTGACCCAAGGGCTTGTGCATTAAAATTAATCTGTGACAGACACTGCATATTAACGGGATACTTGATGCCTTGTCATAGTAGTTTTAGACTTCATATTTTTCATGCTGTCTCTGATTCTTTCTGGAGGGCAGAGTTCGTGGCTATCTTATAACACTGGCAACCTGCAGAACAAGAGCTGATGGGTGAACAGATTTACTGTGTGGACTTGTACTGAGAAATTGGAGTGTGCAGTGCAAAGCACCTATGTTATTTAGTAAATGGGGGGGGAAACCGTGGTTGGAGAACAGCTGGGGCACATAGCAGTGCAACTGTCTTCTGGAGACCTGATAGACCCCAAGCGCTAGGAAGGTGTACTAAACAAAAAATACACTGGAAGCTTTTTGCAGTGTGTACTGGGTAAAGGTAGACCAGATGGGATGGGGTTTTGAGCAATCTGATTTAGTGGGAGGTGTCCCTGCCCATGGCAGGGGAGTTGGAACTAAGATGATCTTGAAGGTCATTTCCAACCCAAACCATTCTATGTTCTGGACCCAAGAAAAGGATTTAGGCTGCTGTACGTGGACTGGTTGCAGCTCCTGTTGTGCCTGTGGCCTGGGATCCATATGCACAGCTTAAGTGGGTGAGAGATGGGTTTTGTTGCTCCTACCCTGGGGGTAAATTCAGTGTGCAGCTGGATGGGTGCCCACCAGGGGAGTGGGGTGTGGGCAGCACAATCCATCTCATAATCCACATACTCACATTTTGTTTCTTAGTGTTCTGTGAACTTGTGAAAGTTGTGACTCAGGTACCTTATAGTTGCCTTTCCATTATCTTTGTGCACTAATGATCTATGTTTACTTATATGACACTATCACTTGTTCCCTTTTTATGCAAGCAAAATGCATTTTCATAATTTGACTTTTTGTGTCATTGTTTCTGTGATCCATTAACATTGTGAACTGTAAATCCGTAATACAGAGATGACATTGGGTTTTAAATGAGAAAACCAGCTTATTTTTGGAATGGAGAGCCTAATAACTTAGAGAATTAAGCGAACAAATCAGGCACTGGGAAGCTGAAATGACAACATCAAACAACATAATGAACTGAGCAATCATTCTAGGAACAAGGGGAGAACAGATAAGAGCCAAGTTTATCTTTGCCCTTAGGGAACTGCTATGAAACAAACCACAGGATTGCCTGTTTTTATTAGTGAGTTAAAGAAAACACCTTAGCTGCTGTGGGAAAGAAAGTTTGCTTTTTACATTAAATTTTCTGAAGCTAGAAAAATAATTTATCTTAAAATCAGTACTTTGTGGATTTTATTCTCTACACTGTCTATATTTACTTTTTGTTAGTGATGAGGTTGTAGCACTGAACTTTGAGCAGTAGCTTCTGCATCTATTCTATTTCCAGAGTTGTATGTCAGAAGAAACTTTGGGGATAAAAGGGTCTTGTACTTGATGAGTTAGGTGGACTGATGGATTTTATGTCCAAGTCGTTGAGAATCTCCAGAACCATGTGCAGTCATGTTTTAATGCAGAAAGAAGAGTTCTGATGGAATTTCTCTAAAAATCTAAATTTCAGATTTATATCACAGATTTTAATTTTTGTGGGTCTGAACTAAAGGAACAGTTTCCTCTACAAAATAAGCCCTATTTGTTCACGTTATTGGTACCTGGCACTTGTATCTTCCTGACTGTTAACACATAAGCTCATCTACTTGAGGTCTAGTGTTGCTAGGAAGCTACAGCAGGTATCTCAGTAGTAGACCATGTCTGAACATCATAATTAAATCAGCATTAGACAGCCCAGAAGGCTCCTGAAAGTACTCCTCTGGCTATGTTTCAACAATTGCAATTCAGGACAGTGATTTTTCTCTAAGTTATATTTGATCTAATTAACTTTAATTATTATACAATTAGTACATGAAGACATGCTGAGTTAGATTACATTTATTTAGACTTAAGACACTGTTTCTGGGATTACTGGAATGAGTGGTGGTAAAATGGAGAGCTGGCAAGCTTCTTAAGAAGCAAGAGGATGGGAGTGCCAAGAGCAAACAAATGGCGTGGCCAAGACACAGCTCTTGAGTGCCAAGTTCAGTAAGACCTGTCTGTCTTATCGGGGAATTTACTGATACTGATCCCACTGCTAATACTGTTTTCTTTCTTGACTTCTGAAAGATTGCCAGGCTGATATTGGATAACTTCATCTTCTATCTTCATACGATAGCAATCTTCATTATATGCCTGCATGTAATTAGTTACAAGAAAAGGACATTTAATTCCTTAGAGTTGTTCTTGTGTTTCTCGTGTTTTCCTGTCTCCCTTTCCTTTTGTGTGTAGCTGGTACCTGGGGCTGGAAATCCCTTGTGCTGAGATCCTCTTTTGTTTTATACCTCTGCACTTAGCCCTGGTGAGGCCACACCTGGAATCCTGGGTTCATGGAAACTTCAAGACCTTCTGCACATTTTACATGTTCTTCAGTGGAATTGTAACCTGAACGTAAGCACGGGTCCTTGGGCCTGGAGAACTCGTAGAAATTTTTGTGTTTATAGAATCATAGAATTTTTGGGATTGGAAGGGACGTTTAAAGGTGTTTGCCATGACCAGGGACATCTTTGACCAGATCAGTTTGCTCAGAATGACTTAACCTTGAATGGTTCCAGGGATGGGCCATTGACCCCCTCTCTGGGCAGCCTGGGCCAGGGTCTCACCACCCTCAGTGTCAGAAAGGAGTCATTTTAATGCTGATCATAAGGGCTGCATGGGGTAGTTTGTCTCTCAGCCTGCTGTTGGCAAGGCTGGGAAAAATCCCTTAACAAAACTCAATTCATGTGTTTGCGGAGTTTCTTTTTCATCAGATCGGCTTCTTTTTGGAAAAACGTTTTGCTGGAGCTCTTTCTGAAAGCAAGCCCTGGATACGTCTTGGCATAGATCCTGCAGGAATTGAATCCTGTGAAGTAGGCTGGGTTTTCATATCAGTCTCCCCAGGCAAAGGAGAGAGCTACATCTCCTTGTTATTAAGTAATCTAACTCCACAGAAATGGATTTTTTTTAATTTACTTTTTTTTGTCTGAGGAGCACTGTGAAGGTTTCGCAAGTGGTGAGATGTGACCCCATCAGTGACACTGACTCTCATTGCTTCATGCTCACCTTGCTGCTGCCCCAGAGGTTTTTTGGAGGCTTCCATCTGTTCCTCCCCGCACTGTGGGTGGGTTGTCCCCTCCTTGGGGCAGGGACTCAAAGCACGTGCTTTGGTTTGTGCTGAAGGGCTGAGCAAACCCTGCTCGCGGCTTCTACGTGCACCTGCAAAATAAATAATTCAGCCCCAACAGTAAAAAGTATTTTCTGCTGGGACTCTTTGCTGGTTGATGGGAGAAAGCTCATTCCAGAAACGCTGGGGGAAGTCTTCTCTTCATTCTGTTCATAGGAGGGTTTTTTTAGTGTTCAGCATGCCAGGCAAGGATAAAAAGTGATGCAAGACAGAGCTGTATCAAATGGATATCTGTGCTGTGTGGATTTGGCATTTTATTTTACTAAGCGTGTGCAAAGTCAGATCCTGTGCTGACAGCGCAGTCAAGGTGTCTAACCCTGTACTAGTCTGGGACAAGGTTCTTTATGGGCAAAAGACACAACTTCCCTTTAAATTTCCACCTACAGACAAGTAGATTTAGCAAAGAGCTTAGAGAAGTGAGTGCATTTTGGAGTTTTGGTTTTTTATGCAAGAGATGATAGTGTGTTTATAATCAAAACTGTGAAGCAATGCTCATTTGTAATGTGGAGAGAGGTTTATTTTTGTCCTAACGTTATGAATGATAGATGTAAATTGGCTGCCGTCTGATACCTTGACTTTTTTCTTTTTACATGAAAAGGAAAATTAAGTTTTTAATATAATTTGCACAATGAGTAATAAAGTGACACGGGAAGCAGAGACCAAAGAACTGTCATATGAAAGGAAATGTTATTTAGTTGAGTTATGATCTAATTTTGCATCTAATCAATAATGGCCAAAATCCCTGAGGACAGGCAAGAAGCTGAAGTAAAAAAGATATTTCTTATACACAGAAATCCTTTACCCAGGAGACAGCTGGAGTAATGCTTGATGGTGTATCCGTGTGATCAAAACCTCTCCGTTTTGCAGGTGTTCGAGTTACAACAGATTTATTTTGATGTTGTATAATTTGGGGACGAAGGGATCACGTTGTCTTTGGGCTACCTGCAGGTGACATGTGGCAGAAAGGGCATCCATGGAAGTTATAAGGAGATGTACATATAGAGCCTAACAGCTACTTAAAGTGTGGGAAAGGCTTTTCCTGACTTCACAATTCAGTTGGTGTGTTGAGTGAGTGGGGAAGGTATAAGGGAAAAATGATGTGTCTCATGTTTTTGTCTCCTGGGACATCCGAGTCTCCTGTGGTTTCCCCCTTTGGCTGTGGTCTCTCCTCCCTGTTTCCCTTCACCTTCATGCTAATGGTTTTTGCAAGCATCTGTCCAAAAACAGAGGAGAGGAAGATTTGTGGGTCATGTTGGCTATGTTGAAGACACAGGACCAGCCTTATCCTGCCCTGGCTCTGCCCAAGGTGCCCTGTGCCCACTGTCACAGTGGACACTCGGGTTCTGCTCTGTGCAGCTGAGCACCTGCCTTGGCTTTTTACTGTGTGAACTCCCGGAGACTGTCTTTTTCTTCTAATGAGTTTATAGGTGAATTCTTTGTCTGAGCTTATGAATATAGCACAATATGGTGTGACCTCAGCTACAGCCTCTGGATGCACTTCTTGGTGCTGCTGCTTGAACTTGATGACCTTAAAGGTCTCTTCCAACCAAAACGGTTCTGTGCTTAAGGAGCTAATTATCATAATGATGGAGTCGTGTTAAATGTCACTGTGGGTTTGTTCTGTACAAGCAGTCAAATGAAATTCTTCACCTGAGCCATTCACAATCTAAATGAAGACACAGGGAGGCAGGATGCACTGCAGAGGCTGAGGAAGGAATTGTCTCAGAATTTAGTATGTGCGATTTGTTTGCTTCTTCGGGCCGTTGTGGAAAAATTACTCTTTGGGCAAGATGGGGTATGAAAAGGCCAGTAAATCAGGATGACGTGTAAGGTACAATGAACAAGAGGTACTGGCACAAGGCAGGAGAAAAACTTGTTGAGGCTTATTTCCTTGGCAGGGTTTGTTAGTGAAGGGGAGGAAGAGGATGAATTATGATGGACTCTGATTTCCATCCTGTAATTTAGTGTGTGCATGTGCACTGAAGTGGTGGGTTTTTTCTTCCCCACATTATGTGTAATTCAGATATTCCATTCCATACTGGGAAGGATTCAGATTTATAACAGTTCTAATTTCTAATCTACTTTTGGTGCCTTTAATGTCTATATATTATGTCCATATATTATGCCTACTATGACAAGCCCTTTCTCTCCAAGCCCGTGTTCATCGTGTGTGTGCTGAGCAGCCCCTGGGATGTTTTGGGAAATAGTTTCCAGCTCCTGGCTAAAAACACCTGGAACATTCTGATACTTAGTGCAGGCAAGTTCAGCACTCAGAGCAATTGCAAGGTCTGACTCTGAAAGCTTTAAATGACCCAGTATTTACTGCAAAGCCATCAGGTAAATGGGTGGAAATGGGCTGAAGGGCCTGTTGCACCGTTTGCTAGCTCAGTTTAATGGTGGGAGCAAGAGTAAAACAATATTCTACTATTGATATGCAGATTATCAAACATTAGGGTACAATTTTCATTTCCCCCTCTCCACAGTCCCATCCTTTGGAGTTGTAGGGTCCTTGTTTCTTCAGGCAGTAGGAAGTCTCTCCTGTGGCTTTATTGAAGGGACCACCTCAATGACCTTTGTATTCTTATAGTTAGGAGGGCAATGCTGGGTTTGTAATGGGAACTGGGGAGATTACTGGAAAACCTTTGAGTGGGTGCATGTTCTTTGAAGTACATGTGTTGCAGCCCTCTGAAAGTCTAGCTTCAAATATTGATAGAAAAATAATTATTATTATGATCTCATAAGATGACGACTAGGATTTGTTCAGTTTAAGAATATAAGAAAATAGACTTTTTAATGTAACTCTTGTAAATGAAATGAAGTAGGTATGAAGTTCCAGAACTCAACTATATCATTATGCTGACAGGCTCAGGAATCCTAATGGAATTGGACCCAACTATATGCAATTTCAGGCATTTAAAATATTGAATGTAAAACAACAAAGACCTGAAGGAATCATTTGTATAAGCTGTCAGAGTGGAAATACATGTTGTACAAATTTTTCCATTTGTCATAACTGAAGGAAAAAAGACGTCAAGGCCCACTTGGAAATGTGGTTTATTTTAAGGGCAGGATAAATGAGTTATGACTCATGCAGTTAGTAATAAAAAAGAGAATCTTTCATCTCCGAGTCCTTCATTTAAATCCCAGACCAGGTTGTTGTAGATGCTATCACCTGAAGACTGCTGGAAATCTTTTTATCCTGATGAGAAAAACCAGTGTGAGGTGCTTAAACCAGGAAGATAAGCAAGTGGATAGATGTAGAGACTCTGTTGCCTTATGGCATCCTGCAGTAAGCTAAAGCTCTTTGACTATCTCAGTGCTGCCTCTGAGACACAGTCTGTTTGTCCAGCCTTTTTTATGTCTAGATTTCAGCATCATAATCTTTCTCACTGTCACCGTGAGGCCAGAGGTCATTCAGAAATGTGAATTATTAGTAGTACCATGACAGAGAGCAAGCACATAGCCATTAATTATTGCAGGTCATTTGGAGCCAAACTCTTTGCTATATGGATTTGCTTCTTTGCCTTTCTCTTGCATGGCATAGAGAAGACTGGCTTGAGTGAAAGTCATGGTTCTCTCCTGTCATCTAAGGTTTGAATTTCTGAGTTTGAAGCTTCCCAAAAGTCTGGCTGAGCAAAGGAAGGTGAGATCTCTGTTTATTTAATGTGCAACTAATAGTTCTAGTTTAATACGAATGGTTCTGTCCTCATGATCTGCTGCTTTAGCCAACCTGTTGTTCTGATTTCTTTTTGTGTTAGCCTCAGAAACATTAACAAATGGGGAAGGCATAAAACATTTAAAGCCTAGAAGGCACTGCAAACATCAGAACTGTCTATTCTGCGTGTTGTGTGGCATTGCAGTGAGCCTTTTAGGGCAGCGTGTGCAGCTTGCTAGCTATGGCCAGGACGGCTGTTTTGTCCTATTTCACTGAAATCTGTCCCATGAAGTAAAAATAAGCTTTGGAGTATACTTTACAATACAACTCTTCCTTTCTCGCTTGCTTTTGGGCAATGCATGTCGGATTCCAAAAGAGTGTAAGAGATTTACTAATGAGCGACTAGAAACGATTGAACTGGACGGAAACCTTGGAAAAGCTCTAAATCCCTCCCCTCATTTGGCTCTTGCTGTTTCTGTACCTTGCTGAGCTATTTGTACGAGCTGAAATATTTTTATTGAACTGAAGAGGGGACGGAGTCAACTTAAGGTTATAAAACTTCCGTTTGGGCCCGAAGGAAACTCATTAATGTCCCCAGCATGTGGTCCTCTCACGCCAGGGCTGCCACCTGTCATCAGCTTAGCCTGAAAGCTTTTGACTGAAAGAAATGTGTGGGAGGATACGGATATAAATTGCAGAATAAAAAGGGGTATTGCTGTCCCTAGGGAAGGAGTGGAGAGTATTTGAATCCAAATGGCTTTTAAGCTTCTACTGCCCAGATAAAGCATATTTAGAGTTCTGTAGCTTTTTCTTTTCCTTATCTGTGGTCTCCCTGTGCTATATCTTTGGACTAAGTTGCCTGGAGTTCAGAAAGCAGAAAAAAGAAGTGGCTTAAAGTGTGTAAGAACCTAATAATGAAAAATGACAAAAAAATTAAACAGGATTGTAATAAGCCCCACCGACCTGGGGAAGTCTCCTAATAATAAATTGGATGAGCAAGGGATTCAATAAGTGAATCAAAATATGCCCGGTGTTGTCATTAATAACTCTGCTTGAAGGAAAGGTTTTTGTAATAGAAATATTGTTAATAAAGAAGGCTCTTTGGCCTTTGGGATTTTTTTGTTTCCTTAGTAAGAGGTACCAGTTGGCACTGAGTTTCCTGGGTAATTTTCTACCTTCCAAATGAAGTAACACATTGCAGCTACTACAGGGATGTGTGTTCTCAGGTTTTTGTTGCTGTTGTGTTTTTCACTTATTCTCTTCGATGCAAAAGGTCCAATGTCCTTCAGTCCCACGAAGAAACTTTGTCCATGTTACAGATGTAACCTGCTGTGTCTTCATGTTCCTCTAGCATAGGTCCCAACTAGTGGTATCAAACTTTCACAGAAGCTTTGGTGCAATTGTGAGTTGCCCACCTGCCCCAGCTGAGGTTGGAGTCTACGTCCTGGGTTACACCACTATCAACAGACTGTTCTACCAACAGTAGTAGAATTTTAAATTTAGATTGAAAAAATCTTTTATTTCTTGTCTTTATTATTTAGTCCTCTATGGTGGTGGTCAGGCATGGCTGTTCCAAACATCTGAACCCTTTCTACTGTTAAAGAGCATGCTGTCTTCTGACTTTTATTACAACCTGAGGAGATATGTACTGGTCAAATACAAGTACTGAAAGGAAGGCAGCCACAGTCAGTCCCTTTTTTTGTCTTAAAAAGCCTATTCTCAGAATTTCTAGTTCACTGGAAGTGTTTTGTTTGTTTTTGAAAAAAAACCAAAATGTTCACTTCAGGTTGAAAACAGATTGTGAACAAACATTAATGTTTTTGTGAAAACCACTCCTGTGTTTCACCGGCTTTGTTCTGAGTAGATACTCCTTGTTCATTATACAATCATTTGAATCTCGTATTTTTTTTGTGTGTTGCAGGTAAAAGCCAAACCCTCAGTTGAGTTAATTGAATTCAGTGCTGTTCCAGCAGGTACAAATAGAAGTGTATTGTGTGTGCTTGAGACCTTTTTAAAATCATTCATCCACTCTACTGATTTCTGCAGTTAAAGCACAAAAGTAGGACAAAACTGCTGTTTTCTTCTGCGTTTTTTTGAGAGTATGAAGTGGATGCTAACCTCTAGCACAGAAACATCCAAATATTTAAATGGGAAATAGGTTCCTTAGACAGTTTTCTGATTAAGCTTTTTTTGCTTTTATTTTCCTGTCCTGTTTAATTGGTTTTTTTTCTTGCAAGGATATTTTCTTTTGAGTTTCTCTCAGATGAAACAGAAGAATGAGCATGACAGTTTATTAACTTTATGACAGTTCTTGGCCTGGTTTTCAAATATGAGGAGACAGTTTTTGATCGTGTAATTTAACTGCCATTATCTTTAGATTTATCAGGGTACAAGGGGCAGCGTGCTTAGTTGCGTGCCTTCATATTGCAACATAATAGAATCAACAGCTCCCTATATGATACAATTCTTTAGGAACAGATTCTTCCCTCTTGGTCAGATTGAGTTGTGTCTTACTGAAGAGTAGCCCATACTTGTGCTCTTTTTCATGAAAATCATGTTTTCTCAGCACCAAGCCTTTGCTTTTCATTCTAGCTATAATTAATACAACAGGTCGCAGGAGGAATATCACATTGGGATTCCTTGATGAAAAGAACAGTGTATTTACTTAGGGGAAAGAAATATTTACAACCTAGCAGATTACCTTATATTTCAAACTGTTCTATCTCAGTATTATCATCATATTTGCTCATCTATGTAGCATGTACTATCTATTTCTTACTACTGTCTACTCTTTCTGTATATTACACAAATGTCCAGAAACTGCAATATTCTTACTATTGATTATATAGTGATTTTCTGTCTCTTCTGTTTGGGTTATATCTCCGAGAGCTCTGGAAATAAACAGCATCTATTTAAATCCCTTTTTGGCCAGTGCACTTGTGAAAAGGTTTAGATAATTCTCTGTCTATGCGCTTGAATCTGTCCATTACAAATAATCTTGACTTCTTTGTCCTTTGAATGTTGCCAGTATAAACTCACTTTTTTATCATTTCTGTTCATTGGTGGTTTAGATTTCAAGTAGAAAACAGAAAAACCAGAACCACGAAGGTATTAATGTCAAGGAGATGGTGGAGATTGTTTGTAAGGTGTGCCAGTGTGCAGAGATGTAGATATTTTGCTCTATGCGGGGGTGGCTGGGTCCTGAAGTTTCTCATGATGTCTTCTCTTCTGGTTTTTCATCAGCCATCATCATGGTGTAGAAGTGGAAAAACACGTTTCACAGAGTAGCTTGATCTGGAAAAAATGTATACAATTACTTGGTTTTTGTTTTCTATGTTGTGTATTATGTGCGTAATATATGTGTATGTTTGTGTTGTGCTCATGGTGTAGAAGTGGGGAAAAAAGCATATTTCATTAGCACCTTGATCTGAGAACTTACGCACTTGTTTGTCTTTCCTCTTCTGTATTGTTGTCTTGTCTAAATGTTCTTTAAAAGTCTGATGTGGATTCGAACTTACTCAGCGAGTGACTTTTCCTCCATCAAATCCTTATTGAACAAGGGGTTTCATGGATAGTTACATCAATCACCAATATTAGGTTGACAACACGAGGGTCAGCATCTGTTGATGGAAGGAAGGCAAGTGTCAATGCAAGAGCTTTATCACACTTTATATCCTGTTGTTATGGCTTCTTTCAACTCCTTTAAAGGGAATCTGAACATACCAATAGTGACATGTTACATTTGTAGTACTAGACTAGTTTCTTGAAAATACTCCAAAAACGTGTTTTAGGGAGTATCTTTGTGTGTGTCTGAACAAGGATCTCTGCAGTTTCCTGCTTTCATAATTGCTCTGATAAGACAGGTCATTCCATAATTGCAGGTCCTCCAAATGTCATCTTTTCAGGATTTTTTTTTTGTGGTATATTCTTCTTTTCTTGCTAATATTTTTTTAATTTCACCAAATGCTCCCCAAGTCTGCTGGTGAAATCATGCTGAGCAGTTCTTTACTCTGTAGTGCAGTAACTTCTACTGCTCCCATAGTAAGAAAATACTGTGAGGGATGCTGAGGGAAGAGGGTGCACTGAAAACCTCAAAGAGGTTTCAACAGCATTTCAAGTGGGATGAGGGTGTCTCAGAGTTGGAAGCTGAATTGACATCTTGGAAAGGGAGGTGATTTGTGTCTCTAAGGCGAAGAGGAAGGTTTGTAGATGTGGAGAGAAAACTTAGAAGGACAGGTCCTGAGATGAATACTTAGTGAAATGATGTTGAACCTCTCAGCAAAGTATTTCTTATGAATTTCAGAGAAGCAGGGCTTTGGATAGGCTTTGTGGGTCACATTATAAACACACCAGACTCCTTTCCCACTCATGGTTCCTCAAAACACTAATGTTTTACAGAGCTCTGGAATTTGGCTAGCATCCAAAGGTACAGAGAGAAAAATGCTTATCAACACCCTTGGCTATATTTGTTGTTTCTCTTCAAAACAGCTAATTGCTGTTTTTGATTTTCTTTTGCTAAACAATACACTGGATAAATAATACGTTGGATGAAATTCATCGCTGATGTAATTCCATTAGAATAGCTTGACTGCAGTGAAGCAATACAAGGGGTGCATTTGGCTGATAAAATTTACATGCTCTCACAAGGACTTGATGTTTTTTCAAGCTGTGTAATTGGAAACCAAACAATTACTACGATAGGTCAACAACTGTCTATTCCATGAAGTGCACATCATATTGTTAGAGAAATTATAGGTGGTTTTCCATGGCGCTGCACAGCGCTTTGGGAGATTAAGCAAGGTCACGGAATATGAAAATCTGGAAAAGCTTGTGATGCCTCTTTTTAATCTCCACAGATGTATTTTCATCATGAATTTTAGTGCTGTAAATGTATGTGTTGGGATTTTTTTTTCTTGCTAGTTCTATTTGTAAAGTGTTTGAGAGAGTCTTTTTGCAAGGTTGGTTGCCACTGAAGTGAAATATGTGGCTGTTTTAAAGAGAAGAATCTTACAAGATAATGCTTTTCAATTTCCTGAGTGTACATTTTTAGTCCCTCGTAGATTAGTAATCTTACCCTACTCCAGCCTGGATGAAAAGTCTAAGGAGGAGAGACTTCTTGCAGGCCTGAAAGATTTTTCTTCTTTCAATCTGTTCACTCAAATGCTGGATAAGTTCACTCATGACAAAACTCAGTATGTATTAGGAGACTGCCAGCAGGGATGAATATATCCATATATTTTCCTTCTGAAGGCATTTCCACCAGTCTGTCTTTTGTGCTTTTCTAGACATATTCTTGAAAAATCAAGAAGAGAAGATAAACTCAAATAGGAAAAATCAGGAAATAAATATCAAGAGAAAAGGGGTATTTTAGAATGGCTCTGAATATTTATCACATTTCTCTAGGAAAAAAATTAACAGGCATCTAAGAAACAAAAGGAAGGATAATGACTAAGTTGACTTCTATGTGGCAGTATTCAATTGTCACATCAGGCCCCTTGTTTCTGATTGGGGAATGCAAAACAGCAAATTGAACTCAAGATTTGAAACTAAAGCGAGCAGATGTGTCTAGAGTGCAGTCCAGATTAGGAGGAAGGAGCTGTCCCAAAAAGTTACCAAATCAGCGCACTCTTTTTTTAAATAAAAATTTCAAATGTCCTTTTCTGGGAAGTCAAAACATGAAAAGTCAAGTCTGAATTTTGTCCTGAAGAAAGAAGCAGAGCATGATTTTTCCCAAGCAGGATGCACGATACTTGGGAAAGTCTTAAGATGTAACTGGGCTAATGATGATGCTCGAAAGATCTCAGGTTGTCTATTTGTGTCATGCAGGAAGTAAACAGCATTCTTTTCTTGCTTGTAACTTAAAAAGCTGTGGCCTAGAGATCAAGGGATGGCTAACAAATAACTATATGGAATGTGCTATCAGTGTGAAAGGAAGAGAAATGCTTAGTAAGAAACCTAGTTACTATGCAACACCATGTGATGATTTTATTAATAAAAGCTTTGTGTAGCTTTGTAATAGTCAAAACAGGGAAATATGTTTCAAACACCCCACATAGGTACATAAACATGTTCCTGTCAGTCACTGGGTTACTAGAATACTTCCAAGTTTATTCTTGCTGAATCACTTCTTTGCTTGAGAAGCTAAATGTAACTGGTACAAAGCTGATGCTCTTATTTCCTAGAGGCACAGACCAGCCAGCCTGGTAAGCAGGAGACTTCTGGTAAATGAGTTATGTTCCAAAGAGATGAGGAGCTCCTTTGTATTTTGGTCACGTTGCAAGCAAGTCCTGATCAAGGACAGTCAAGCTAAAATTCACCCGACTCTAATAATTTATATGGATTTTGTATCCCAGTGAAAAACAAAGGTTGGTGGTTTAGCCCTGCTGTAACACGTTGTGTTTAAACACTCGACATACAATTTCAGTAGTGTTTGATACGTGACATAGGAGCTGGAGCACAAAATGTTTGCCCAACTAGAGCATGCTGTTATCCAGCCCATCTGTTTCTGGCAAGAGCTAGTACATAAGACTCCTTCTCATCTAATTTAATGTACAGATGAATTTGCTCTTGCCTTTCCTAACCTGTAACCATTTGCAAGTGAACAGCTAAGAAGAAAAAAAGATGCTAAACTCTTTCATTTAGAAGAAATTGCAGTAATCCCAGATAGTTACCAAGTGCAAATATTAACATCTATAAAAATATTCAAGTCCTATTTCCCTAAACCAGAGAAGACATCAGAGTCTGCTGTAGGCTAGAGTTATGCTGATTCCCCATACCTAACATTTCCAGAACCTGTTCCCCGAGGCTCTTCAGATGGAAACTGATTTGTGCTTTTGGTCTGTGACCTCTGCAGTGGGTGACTTGACCAAATGCTGAGTGAGGAAGTACTGTGGACAAAGACTTTCGGAGGATGTGTTGTGTTGTAACTGTTTCTGTTTGTCACTTGTGCTGACAGCAGTTGAGGAGGAGAAGACAGTCTCTGTTATGCAGAGCCTACTACTAGTATCTTCCCAAGACTACTTGATGTCCAGAGGGGATCTGGGGTTGTGCAGCAAGTGTTGGTGGAGATGGCAGTCCCCAGGTCTGTTTGGTCCTTTTTTCCTTCTTCCACTGGTTGTTCTTATATCTCTCTCGTTGCTACTCAAAAGCATGAGGCGGTCCAGAGCCTCTGCTCCCTTGCTCTGCAATGTGAAGCCTGTTTGTCAAGAGCTGTTGTCAGGCTTGGACTCTTGATGATCCTATCCTTAAACACCTCCTGAGCTGACTTTCTCTTCCTCTTCTCTTCTGCCTCAGACTGACACCGAGCATGTTTTCTGGGATGGCATCCTAGACATACACAGTCTTCTGCCTGAGGCAACGTAGAGCTGAGGTACCAGAGGCTGGGAGTGGAAACTGAGCATTCCACTTTCTGCTTACAAAGACCTTTATATTTGACTTAATCAGGGGATCGACTCAAAACTTGTTCTCTACACATGGCTGATTACCTCAATAGATTGTAAGGTATTAAAATGTGCAAAATAGTCTATAAAACAGCTCCAGCCAATTAATCCTGATTTCACAACTCCAAAGCAGAGTTTTCAAAGTACCTGCAAATACTTTGTTAGTGACCTTTCTGATACGTGTACCCTACCTGTCAATACCATGTATTGCTACTGCTATTTAATTCCTTTTAAATTTAGAATTTAATTCAAATTAAATACCTTACAGCCATTCAAAAAACTGAATTATGTTGCTACTTCTTGCAATTGTCACACCAGTTAATTAGCTCTTGGCATGCCTGAGTGTCTGAAGAAATTGGGAAAATGATTTGTAATTGTTCACTGAAGTACAAAAGAGGCACTTAAAATAAATAAAGCCACATAAATGTGGAAGAATAGATGCATATTTCAACCTAATTTAGGTGAAAGTTTTTATTTTATCAGCAAAAATTAGAAAAGCTCATTTATTTTATGGGCAAGCTCTGTGTTCACCACCTCTCCCTGTAGCTGAGCTTAGCAAGGTTATAGAATGCAATGAAAACAGTGGTAAAGAAAAAGGATTTTATAGAAGTAAACTGCCAAATAAAATTTAAAAGACTTCTTCCCATCCAACTTCTGACATTAAATTGATTCCTATCACTAGTTTATATTGTGTGATAAACTGGAGCTTTTTGAGTATTATAGAAGCTGGTACCTCGAGACCTGTGAAAACCTGAAGCTCTCCTCTCTGGGTCATAGAACCTCTCAAGGGAACTTGAGGAGTCTTCACTGGCACAGAGCAGCATTAAAGCCAAGTAACCAGAAGAGAGTTTCCCTGTCACCTTCCTTCTGGTAGCTGGGGGACTTCTTCAAGCAGTGTCATGTTAGAGTATTGTGTTCTCAGTGCAAGAAGGATGTGGATATCTTGGAATGGGTTCAGAGGAGGCCACAAAAATGCTCTGAGGGCTAGAACTCCTCTGCTGGGAGGCCAGGCTGGGAGAGCTGGGGCTGTTCAGCCTGGAGAAGAGAAAGCTCTGGGGAGATCTTCTGGTAGCCTTTCAGGATTTCAAGGAGCCTGTCAGAAAGATGGGGACAGACTTTTGAGCAGGGCCTGTTGGGACGGGACAAGGGGTGATGGTTTGAACTGAATGAGGGAGCTTGAGACTGGAGAGAAGGAAGAAATTTTAGATGCTGGGGGTGGTAAGAGCCTGTCCCAGGCTGCCGGGAGAGGTGGTGGCTGCCCCATCCCTGGCACCATTGCAGGGGAGGTCGGCCGGGGTTCTGAGCACCCTGCTCTGGTTGCAGATGACCCTGCTCAGTGCAGGGGGGTGCACTAGGTGATTTAAAGATCTCTTCCAACCTATCCAGTGTTTCTGTTTCCAAGGGCCCTGTCTTATTGTAAACCAGCACCCAACCCAAGTTCGTTTAGTCCAAGGGGATTGCACTGATCCAGCCATGGGTCAGTTGAGTGTGATCCTTCTTCACAGGAAATCCCAAAGCACCTTAGTTTGGAAAGGTGTTTTACTCTGTGCGAGGTGCAACTGTGCACATGGAGAAGTGTAGTTGTGTATACACAGAAGTGGAAGCTGTCAAGTAGGGACTTTTGAAGTCCTTTTACCTGGTAGCTTGTTGGTTAGCAAATGTTCAGTCTCCCAAGGAGTCGTACATCTACAAATGAGGATGCCAAGTGTCTTATTAATGCAGAGTTTAATGTACTGCAACAGTGGTGTCAGGTAATTAGCTTGACAGACCAATAGATTTTCCAATAGAACTGATCATATAAACCATTTTTATTATTATTTAGATCTGGCATTGTAGCCTTTTGATGAAATGAAAATCAATCTGGAAATAAAGACTTGGTGTCTGCTTGTAATTTTGGTCACCTTGTGTAAGGATTATCTCTGGCTCACTTCCTCTCCCTGCTGCTCTGCTCACTGTAATTCAGACTTTGAGGAAAATAAGCTGCTAGTGGTACATTAACACTCATAATTTGACCAAGAAAGGCAATGCAGTGTGGAAAATGAATTTTCCCAAACAGTAGTTATATCAAATACCTTTGCAGGATTTAGCATTTACGTATTGCAAGTAACAAACCACTGTGTTTTCTGACAATAATTTTAATCACTCCTCTGTGGTTGATGATGGTCTTCTGAACAAAAGCATGGTATAAAATATAGCAAATGTACTTTTTAGTTTCACTGGCTACCCTTAAAGCATAAGATTCATTGAGATGTTTGTTGTAGTTAGGGACCCCTGGTGCTGTAGCTGGACTCCAGTGCTGCATTTGAGATGCTAACTGGGCAGCTGTGGCCTCTGGAGAGGTGGGCTGGTGTCTGCTGCCTGCCTTCTGGGGTACATCTGGGGACTGAGATTATCCTGGGCACATTGCAGGTGAAAGGCAGTTATGACTAAAAAAAAAACACCTGTAAGCTGAGTATTCAGCCTGTAATCTGGTAGAGTGTCAATGAATGACCACACGTGACGCTTATTCCAGTACCTTGTTAGCCAGGGTGCAGGGCAGAGTAAAAAGCAACCCAGCCAGCTTTTCTGCTGGCTACTAGTGTGTGTCAGGGTATAACCATGGCAGCTGCCTTTACTGGATATAGCTGCTCCAGCTGCCAATCCTTAGACAGTTGCAATGCCCTTGGCAGGCTGGGGGAACCTAGAATCCAAAGGCATCTCCTGGGGGTGAGACCCCAACTCCTCCAGGGCGGGTGGATGTTCCTATAACTCCATCTGTACGACTTACTGCTGCTCAGTCTGCATCATTTACCATGCAGTATCTGGTGAGAGATTTCTGAAGCATTTCGTATTGTAAGGGACAGCAGCAAGTCTCTGTGAAGAAAAGGAAAAAATGTGAAGAAGTCTGAGGGGTTGGTGTGTTCCGAAAGAGCGTTTGCAGCAGACAGAGGGATGGGAAATCAGGCTTGCTGAAGCTTCTACATATGTTTTCAATAATCCAGAATGAACTGTTATATTTGGCAGGGAGCCATGCAAATCAGAGGGTATTATCTTATAACTAGGAAATTAGGATCTATAAAATGCTTTAAGTACACAAGAGGGAATAAACATCTGTAATAAATTACAGTTCAAATGAGGAGAACTTGCAAGACAGCTAGTAGGCAAAGGGGGAAACAGGAGGAAAGGGGGAACTAACTCAACCTTTGTGTTTCCTGCAGAACGTCCTGGACCAGGCTCTCTTGGATATTTAGAAAACTTCTTGGAGGAAAAAAAGGAAACATTTATCAATTGCTTGAGTAGCTTAAAAACAACCAACAGTTCTCACGATCTTTTTCACTGCCTTTCCTATTGGGCCAATGCAAAAGTTTTTGAGTTGAGAGATGTATAGATAATGTATCTGTATCATCTCACCCTGTGGAATGGAGGTGAGACACAACATCGCTTTGGTGCAGGTGACAGGGCTTTGGGACTGCCTTTTAGGGCAGAGGATGCTGTGATCAAGGGAAGTCTTGTTTCCTGTACAAGGGTGGATACTAAGTAGGTACTTCCAGAAAATGAGTTTGAAATGTATTCTTTAGTCTGATGGATAATAACAGTTGAGGGGATTTTGTGTGATGCTAATATGTTGGGGGTTTGTCTTTTGGGTACTTTCCTGATCAAATCCTTTTGTAAGGATTTGACTGCAGCCTGGTCTCTTCTATTTCTTGTTAGTAATTCAGGCTACAAGCTCAAGAGATCCTTTTATTTAACTGCAGAATGGAATTGTAACTGTACTAATGACCTGAGTTTGCAGTATGAGATTACTGGAGTTTACTGAGGTGTTTACTTTTATTATAATATAGCAAAGAATCATATCTATTCCTGCTTTTATCTGAATATATGCATCATTAGAGTGTCAAAAACTGCCTAAACACAGAGTCTGTACTATTTTAACAACATAACACTTCTTTAGAGCTGTGAAAAATGTACCTGAACAAAAGTTATTCCAATGCTGGACATTTTCCTGCATGGCTTTTAATAACATGTTATATAACAATTTATAATATTTATGATGTTTCTATATGTTTTTGTATTTTTTTACTAGACTAAAAGGCAAATCTATCCAAGTACCCACTTCAGCAGAACATATTTTGCAGTTGAACCTGCATCTTTTTGCTTTCAAAGGTTGTTCTATGCAACTGCTACCCAGACTTCAAGCTGTGTGCTACCTGATCTTTGATCAATTGCAATAGAACTCAATCAGTGAGTAATAACTAGGGACTATTAGCACATACCTCTTTGGATCCATCTAGACATTAAAAAAAATGGCATAAACACTGAATTCTGTGCGTCTGAAATCTCCTGGCATAGGTGCCTTAGACAAAAGACAGGTTATGCTTCTGTAATAACACAATCACTATGAATTATTTGCTCCATTGTACAATGCTTCTGATGGAATTCTCTATTGCATTAAACATGCTCCCTCTTTATGTATTGTGGCAGTGAGCTTAGATCTCTTGGGAGAAATAAAAATTGATATTTATTTATATTCTGGCTTCTAAACGGGCAGAGAGGAGCTGCCTAAGCCAGGTATGCTCTCTTTGATGAATTGGAATGTAAGTAGAGGTACAAAAAAATGCTGGTTTAACTGATCTCGTTGGACAGAGGAATGGGGTGTCAGAGCCCTGCTTGAAAGGTTTATATACACACACACACCAAGAAAAGATGATGTAAAAACTTGAGACCGCTCCAAAGAGACCAGGAAGATACAATTGTAAGTGGGGCAAGACAGGATGAAAAAAGCCTGCCGAAAATGATGGCTGAAATAGTGAAGTTTTGCTGTAGAGGAAGGGAGGCAGGACATGCTGGGTTATAATATTCCAGCCAAAGCTCAGACCTCCCTGTATGGTCAGAAACATAATTGGTACTGTATTGTCAGAAGAGTTTCAGCAAAAGACAGTGAAAGAAGTGTGAGTGCAGAGCAGGAGCATCACAGCATAAGGAGAGGAAAGCAGAAGAGCTGTTTGTAGTCCCGATGCATGAACATGGTCTGGAAACTTTTGATCGATGGTGTTCTGTGCTGTTCATCACGGCTCAGCTTCGGAGGGAGCCGGACAAATGGGCCTATTCTGAGGGAATTCCTGAATTACATCTGAGTTGAGAAAGGGAGAGAAAAATCAGACTTCACAGGGCAGTCGGCAGCGCAAAATCTAATATCCTTCATTGCAGTTTTAAACCGGTGTCTAGTCCAAGAAATAATTCTTAGCTACTGTATGGTGATAAAATTAAGCAGTAGTTCAAGCAGAAAATACCAGCTCAGGGTGATTGCAGGAGGCAGCCACCAAGGCACGGATCAGCCTAATCAGCACCTCCAACCCCCGAAATGTTTGCTTCCCTGCCATTTCTTTAACCCTTACTCGTGGGCAGAAAGGGATCCGAGGGCTGCAGCCACAGTTCACGCTGGGCTCCTGCAGTCACCTGGCAGCTGCTCCCCGAGTTGTCCGCATCCCCCTCCCCATGCTCTGCCCCTCTCTTCCTGCCCATCCCTGGCAGCCGCCCCGGCTCATGCTGCGCACATCTGGTGTGGGGCTGCATCCCCTCCCTGCTCAGCCTGGCCCAGCTGCTGCTGCTAAATGAGAGCTGGCCAAGCAACTGCTCCTAATGATTCCCCTGATGGCTCTTTGCCACTTACTGCTCCAGCTTTCCTATTCACCACCTGCTTGATTTCCCTTCCCAAACCCCCCTGGCTGCTCAGACCCACGCTCTGACTCTGCACACGAAGCCCATGCTAATTCTGTTCTCCCCACACCTCCAGCTCAACAGTTACTGCCAGAATCAGCCTTGGATTTTAAATAGCGGACTGATGGATGGATGGATGATGAGTTTTCTTGCTCCCTGTTTTGCTGTTTCAGATCCTACCTCTGCAGGTTAATACTTCCATTTTTTCTGTATTCCATAATTGAGGTTTTCCTTTCTCAAAAGCAGAGAAACCCAAGATCCCAGAAAGACGTGGAGCCTAAAAAAATTCTGCCAGGATCTGGGGATGTTCAGTGCTACTTTCTGAATCAGCCGAGGGAAGCAAACATCAGCATCTCTTATTCTGTATTAAGACCATCACTCCAGACTAGAAACATAGGCCTACCCTTTGTATCTTACCTTTTGCACTTTGAAATATTGAAGGATTACTGTTGAAGGATTTCCCTTCTAACATTACTGCATCTCTTCCCCCTGCCCCTGCTTTTGGGGTGTGCATTGCAAGCTTTGAATGGGCAATAACCTTTTACATGCATTGATGGGCTGAAATGATTCCAATTCATTTCTATATCCAGAACACAACAGATTGTAGCTTTACAAGCTTTTCAAGCTGTCTGAGGCAGTGCAGCAGGAGCCCCAGCACTGTTGAAGGGGTCAGTCCCTGGTTCAGAAGCCACAGCAGAGGATGAAGTAGAGGCATGGGGGTTCTGGCAGAAGAGAGGAGGAGGACCGGGATGATTTTCTTCAAAGCAGCCTCTGTTGATGCCATCAAATGTGACTCAAATAAGTAGGCCTAATTGTAACATCCCCTGCTTTTCAGTGCCACTGACTTTCTGTCATTTTTGAGAAATTAGTTTCTTAGCAGGGAATGTTTCAATTTTCTTTCCCTCATTCCCACCAGTCTAATGATTTATTTTTTTTCCCCTGTCTTAATAAGTACAATGAATGTGTTCCATTAATGGACAGGGGCATTAGAGAATCATGTCATTTCTGAAAACTCTTAATACATTTCACAATTAGGAAGGCATTGATTCAAGGTCTCTTTCAAATAGGAAACACCCGAGTCATTTCCCTAGTGACGTTTGCTGCCCTTTGAGAAGGGGCTTTTCTAGTTAGAAAGTCCTTTTTTTTTTTTTCCACATTAGTTCATTTATTATTCTTTATAAAATTCTATCAAATATAATTCCTGCAAATTCTATATTTTCTGTAGAGTCATGGGCTAATTCAAAAACCTTGTTCTGTAAGGTGTGGTATAGTGGCAGCATTCTCCATGAAGGACCATCTTTCCCTCTCTCTCACTATGGCTACAGAACAGGTTACCGGTTTAATTAATCTCTCATTAATTGTTGTCATGGTTGAGGCTTTTTTTGAGAGGACTGATAGGATCAGGAGGATGGATAACTTATGATTTATGTGATGAGAAGGACCAACATTTACTAATGTGGGGCGTCACTCGCAGCAGCAGAGCGTTTCACTCGGCAAGCAGTGAAGATCAAGCCCAGCCATCTGGAATCCTCTCAGCCAACCTCCTGTAAGCCCATTAGCAAGACAAGGCTGGTGCTGATGGTTTTCCCAGTTCCCTCTCCCTATGTTTTGGGTTGACAATACGCATTGGGTCAGAATACGTTGTATGCGTCTGCGCTTCAGTTGTGTTGTGGTAGTGTAAAACGAGATGGTAACAAGACAGTTCTGTTTTTCTTTTTCATGGTTAGCAGGGATTAAATTCGTTGTTTACTAGGACTTCTAGAGAGTTAAATTAATGACTCATTACACACCAAAAACCTGGAGCTTTCTTGTCAAACATTAACACAAACTGCATCATCTGAGCACGCATGACTCTCAGAAGGTTTTTAAATTCGGAAAATAAGTAATAAGTATAGTTTAGGGAAAAAATGGGCATTTTGGAAAGAATATCTTTGCAAATAAATTGATTAATTTAGTGAAGTGAATTTTATTTTTCCGTAGAACGTGATGTGGCTTCTGCTGAGCCATTGTACTACTGGTTTTGGGGTTAGGGCCACTTCCAGGTTTTATTATTTTGCCCGTGGCTGAGTCTTTGGGAGCAAAGTCCTTCTGAGTGTCTACACACATCTAGATGTTACCATTGTCCCGGCAGCTTTACTGGTGGGAAGCTGGGAAACTGTTGTGTTCCCCACTTAACGTGTCTGGAGCTGAGGTACAGCGTGGTGAAATGACTTGCTCCAAGTTATGGAAGGACATAGTACCAAGAGCTCAGGAAGAAACACAATGAGTTTTGAGTTCTTGTTTTGTGTCATCAACAGGACCAATACTTTTCCTTCTTGGCTGCCAGATCTGTTTTCTGGATTCCTTCTCCTTCCCTGTCTTATTTCCTGTTATGTCATTTCTGGTCTGCAACATTCTTTCTTAAAACTCCCATCATATCTTTCCACTGATTTTTCTGCTGGTTTCATCTACTGAGAGGGAGAGGAAAAAGAGTCTTGACTCTCAACTTGTTATAGGTTATTCCAGACATGCTTATTCCTAGCACTTCAGATCTTTTTGCATGGGTATAATTTCAGGAAGAAAAAATCAGAATATGAAATCTGAATTCACGTGAACATGTGCAGAGGTCCTTTAATAGATGTGAAAGATTCTTCCAGCTGAATGCTTTATTCTGTAGTACGGCACGTGGCACCCCATCCTGTTGAAACAGATGTGCTAGCGACACAGGACAGACTCCAGTGATTTATTATCTGGGGTCTTCCCATAGGAAGTCACCTTCTTTCAGGAGGTAATATAAGAGCAGAAGCGTTCAATGTTCTCCTCTGCAATGCCTGTTATGTGCAATGACTATTTAGAGGAGGAATCACAGAGTGGTAGGGGTTGGAAGGGACCTCTGGAGATCAGCTGGTGCCACCCCCTTGCTCCAGCAGGGTCACCCAGAGCAGGGGGCCTGGCACCATGTCCAAGTAGGTTTTGAAATTCTCCAGAGAAGGAGACTCCACAACCTCTGTGGGCAGCCTGTGCAAGAAGCAGATACCTTGTCAGGGTATCAGTGATAAGCTTAATTGTTATAGATTGTAAATATGTACATGAAAATGGTCCCCGAAAGTCCCGAGAAATGCTCAACCCCTGTTAGAGAGCTGTCAAAGCACAGCTTTGTCATTTGAGCACTCAGTGTGTGGCAGCGACAGCTCGTGTCCCTCTAAAAACGTGAGTTGAATAAATTTGCCTGTCAGGTTATTCAGGGGTCCTGTAAAATAGCTCAGACCTTCTAGCTAAGTGGTTTTAGCCCCTTTACATCTCATAGTCAAACCTTCCTCTGCGTGTACATGAAAAGATGCTGATTTTCTGGATGCTGTAAATGAATACTCGGTTCCATTAACTTTGACATGAATGTGTTCCCTTTTCTTTCCCTAGCTAGGCTTTTCCTCTCAGAGTGCAGTATGCTGAGCCTTCTGTCATCTGGTTGTTTGCTGACCATATAGAAGACAAGGAACATTCGGATTTCTTTGAGTCTGTCCTTCCTGGCTGTCACAGCCAAGTAGCAGATTTGCAGTGATGTTCTTGGGTTCGCTCTCTTCGCAGGGAATCCAGCCCCCGTTTTGAAGGTTAAATATGGCAAATCCCACTGTGCTCTTCTGGGGCTTAAAAAGGAACATTTCCTGCATCAGAAACCGTTGTGTTGTGGTGTGTTTGGAAGTGGCCCCTGCGAGGTGCAGGCCTCTGATTGGGAGCATCTTGGTTTTACAATAACCGTCAGTGTCAGAGACGTGGCCTTAAATTTATTTCATTTGTGTGTCTTCTAACGGACGATTCGTGGTGTAAATGTGGTTCATTTGCTACTTATGTGCGTGGGAAGCTGTTTTGCATGATAACATTTTTGCTCTTTTTGTTACGGAAGTTCATAATTTTCTGTAAAGTAACAAAGACCACTGGGATGTGTCACCATCTTTAGGATCGTCAGCCTTGGCTGAATTCCCAAACATGAGAAATACGCTGTGAAATCCAGTAATTTGTTCCTCCTTCACCTGCTTATTCTCCCACTGAGTGAGCCTAAGGCATCTTTAGTTCTCGGGACGTGGGTTTGATGGGTGATGGGGAAATAACGGTGTCTGCCCTCCCAGTGCTTTACTCTTCCCATGTTTTGCTGCTTCTCTTCCCTCCTTTCCTGGGTTCCTGTAGGCTTTCTTCAGACACTCGCTGAGATCTTGTTTCTACTTCTTCCACTGTCCTTTTCGGTGTTTTTCTTCACTTTCTGTATTTGTTTAACCATCTACAAGCACAGAGGCAGGCTGCTCACGGAAAGATGTGTGTAGTAGACATTCTGCATCCTACTTGACTTGGACTGTTTACTTTTTTTGCTTGCTTTTCTGAACTCTCAAGCGTCTCAGTGTGTGGAAAATCCGTGTGGTATCTGTGTTTTCAAATATGTACCTTGCCTGCCATCTAAGACTTGCAGGCTGAGCCTGTGTAAGTAAACTTGGGCATACCAAGGAATATTCAGTGACTAAAAACCCTGGTTGATCTCTGCTAGTATTTGATATTAACTTTTTGCAGTGAGATGCAGGCTGAAAGCTTCAGCTCCACGCTACTCCAAAACTGGAGATGGCCTCACTATGTTGCTCAAAGAAAATGAGCAAAAGAAATGCCTTCCCTGAAATGGCTCTGGAATCCCTGGGCTCCAAGAGCCAGGTAGAATGAGACTTCTGGTCAGTGCCTGTTTCTCATTTAGAGAAGTATGGGTGAGGTGGTAAATTCCAAATGAATCTCCAGAGCCTGGGTGGAGGTTTCACTGCAGAGTTTGCATTCAGGTCTGCAAAGATGGCACGTCGCCTTGCTACACTGACAAATAAATCCCAGACCAGCCAGGTTCTACTGGAGCTCCCTGGTGTCCAAGTTGTATGTTCACAGGGTACAAGCTTACACAATTAACCTGCGGACAAGGACAGGCCCTTTGGCTATGTTGATAAATATTTATTTGTTCTCACTAGGCCTAATTGGTCCCTGGTGGAGTTAATCAAAGTGCTTTGCCTTCTACTAGACAGGTTTATATAATCCATATATAATCCATTTTCTTTTCCTCTTTCCTCATTCTGATACAGGCTTTTTTTGGGGAGGGGTGGGAGGGCATGGGGAGGTAGATGCACTGAGTCTTCTTCATGGTTGGTTTTTTTGTGTGTATTAATGTATTCAGCTTTAGCTCAATTTTCTATAAGCATCTCTTTGTGTTCACTGTTTCCAGGGCTTTACATGAAGCCACTGGTTCCACTGAAGTTACGTTCTCCCTCAATGGGAACAACAAAGTTGAAGTGGCTCTTATGCCTGTTTTCTAGAGGACGTCACAGGGACAGGACTTTGACTTCTTTGTCCTTCCTGCTGCTAAAGTTCTGCTGCTTTTCCCACAGGTGGTTCAAATGAGGGAGCAGATAAAAAGCCTTTTCTTGGTGAGATCTGAGGCTGCATACATCTGACTTGAGGCAGCCCACTGCAAATGCCAGCAAGGGAGCAATGAGCCCATAGAAAAGACACACACACAAAAAGGGAAAGGTGAGAGAGAGAGAGAAAGCACATCAAGTGACAATTTGGAGAGATACCAGTTGGTTACTGTTGGTGGCTGTTACTGCTAGGCTTATTTTTGGGGTTTTTGTTTGGTGAAATGATGTAAACATTGCAAAAGACTCATTTACTCATTAGTAAGAACTTCACAAAGGGCCCTCCCATGATGACCAGTGATTTTTTTCTTCTTTCTCCAACTGAAACTGCTAGTTCTGGAAACAAGCTCTGTTTGGAGTCTTACATTGGTCTTGAAATAAAGACCTGTTCTCCTTTAAACCTGCCCTTACACAATTTCATTCTGGCCAGGAAGAAAGATCCTTTTCATTCACTAGTTTTACTGAGAATATATGTAATATCCACTTCCACACAATGTTTTGACCCAGGTCCTATGAATCTTTTAGGTAGAACTCAGCCACTTGCTTCCAAACAACCTTTTTCTGACACTTAATTGTCTAAAGAGCAGAGAAAGCTTGGAAGAAAGACGGGTGCCTTCTCTCTGCAAACTTGAGCTGCACTAAGTAGGACTGATCCCATCTGATTTGTGCTTTAAAAATCTTGCTCAACAGCATGTGGGAAGGGTAAGGGCAAAGGGGTGAAGAGAAGGGAGGAGTAATAAGTGGAAGAAAGAATAGGCAAAAAAAATGCAAATTCAGCCCCCATTAGCTCAAACAGCAGCAGTTTATATACAGTACAAATAAAGAACCTATGAGTTGGTTATATGGTTTTAGATCATATAAATCTTTGTAGGCATGCTCCATCAATTACCTAATTCTTTCTACAATTACCTAATTCCTTCTACTAAGGTGGTGCTACATTTACATTTAAATTGTCCTCCTAAAGGTGTGTTGTTCAGTATTAAAATCAGCACAGGTTACATTGAGGACACCTCATATTTTGATTTTTGTCCAATTCTGTCTCTGGCTTATAGAAAGAAGACATAATGGGGTGTTATCTACAGAGGCTGACAGAATTTTACAATCTTTAGGTACTACTCTTAAATACTGTGTCTTGTTTCTGGTTATTTTAACCTTCAAGGACATTTCATCTTCTAAGTCTTAGGGGCCTCCCAGTCTTGTTACCCTTGTTTCAAACCAGTTTGTTATATACTTATTCAGCCTAAAAGTGTTTAACTCCATCCTTCCAACATCAGTTCCAGTTCATTCCGTGTTCTGTGGTCCACCATGGTCAGATGTCAGGCTGGGCAGCACTGGGCCTGGGAGCTGAGAACTGCTCATGTGTTTAGACCTAACTGGTTTGGACAGAACTGGTACAAGTTGATGAAAATTCCCATTACCTCTTGATTCCTTCTCTGCAAAATGGCAGCTCATGTGTTTTGTTCCTTCCTTACCGGTAAAAGCTTCAGTGTCGTCGTCAAGTTTTACAATGTTTTTCAGTAAAGGTCTGTCATACAAGGATCCTGTCTCAGCAAACTTAGGTTTATTAGCAAGTTTGATGTGTAACATTTTGCAATGATTTATACAGAACTGCCGTAGACTGTTTTCCGTGCTGTTGTGTAGCACTTTGCAGAATAAGCAGATGACAGAATTTTGTCTTTTGAGGATTCTATTGAAGACATCACACAGACTAAACACCCCAATTTTGTGATAAAGTCCTAAATGTGGCTCTTAATAACAGTTCTGTCAGCCGTAAAGAACGCGCCTTCCATTTGCTAGTAAACATGCATTTAATAAACAACAACAAAAAAACCTGCAAACAGTACTTAGGATATGCTAAATGGCTTTAAACAGAAGCTATTAGTAAGTCAAACGTTGTGCCTTCTGTTGCAATTTGTTGCTGGCTGCCACGTTCTGTTTCTTTTTCATCTGCGTATTTCAGTATGCTGGTGCTCACATAAACACATTACCCTCTAATCATCTTTCAGAGATAATTATTCAGCACCTATTTTGATTATAATACACAGTATGAATCGCTTAATGGTTTTAGAGCTGAATATAATATGGGCATCTTAGTCTCTTTTCAGGTTCTCTGACTTCCTTTCCATGAAACTGAGTGTGTTGAAAGTGGAGTTTTAGTCCATGCATTGACCTGTGCTGTTGACTTTCTTCTAGTGAAATAAAAGCCAACAGAGATGTTTAAGTAAAGAAACCAAATTTCCATACCTTCTCTATGCTTTGCACAAAAGTCACTTTTCCCTGTTATCAAAGTTAAACATGGATTTTGAAGTTCCCTTATTAGTCCATCATCATGAGCATTCACCTTATTATACCAATGAGCTGCTTCATTGATACTAATTAAAAAGGTTAACTCTTAGTTAAAGGTGGGGTTTTTTGTCAGCATGTTTTAGCCTAGTTTCCGTAGGGAATAATGTCACCTATACATTAGATCAACTGAGGCATTTCATTTAGAATCAATCATTGGACGTGTTTCTTGTAGCTTCTCAGCAGAATTGGTCAAATGATGGTGTTGCTGCAGCCTTTAGCTAATATGTTAGTTGACAAGTGCTCTTATCCTAATGCTTTGCATATTTATGGAAGGTGCACTTTGAATTAAACTGTTAATGTAACAGGAAAAGGGAGTTCAGTTACAAAGTTCATTACAGTAGTGTCTTAAAAACCCTCACAAACAACAGCATGAAAGCACTGACCTCTGGTATCAAATTATTATTAAAAAGAAGGAAAAAAAAATGTTTAATAGCTTTGTGTACAAAACTGTGCTAAGACTGATGTTTCCGTTGGTCAGTGAGTTACAGTTGTACAGATACACAGCCGAGAGAGAATCCTACTGGAATGAAATTCATTCCTCTGAAGGAGGTTAACAAAAAGCTTGTACGTCTCTTCAGTACTTACTCAAGCCTCATTTTGAAGGGTTGAATTGGAATTTAATGATGCAGAAACTGCTCCCTCTGGCTCTTTGCAGAGGAGTGGATTGCAGCTCCCTGAAGAATCTCCCAGAGCCACCACAGCTGAGTTATTTCATCTGGGGGAGGGCACAGATCACAAATGCAGCACCATCAAATAGTCAAAAAATCTGATACATGAGTGACAGGTTGAATGAGACTCCAACAAGTCAACCCATGAGGACTGTGATTTGAAAAGAGGTTTGGCTGGAAAACAATATGTATTAAACACTGTTGAGAACACAAAGATGGGAATTTCTGATAATTTTCTAAACTCTAGTTCAAGGCAGAATAAAAGATTTAAGGTGCAAATATGGGACTAGCTCCTTGGCTTTGCTCATTAATGTCAGTGAGCCTTCGCAGTGTCATTAGTGAGAGAAACAGCAATGGGTTTTCATCTTCTTGTTACAATAATGAGGGATCTCATCTAAATCAGCGAGCTCTCTTCACTTTCTGTCTACAGTTTGCTGTCTAGTGAGCAAGAACTCAAGTTTCAGAGTTGCCTGTAGAAATTTATAGATAGTGTGCTAAATGAGGGATGCTTGAATTCAGCCCCAGGCATTAAATCATTATGGACCACCCCTGAAACACCAACCCTGTGTTTTTATGATCATCCTCAGGCTCTTCTACTGTCCAGATGGGGAAAGCAGAGTCAGGACAAGCATTTTGAACTTGTGTGTATCTTCTCATACCTTGCTTCTATTCAAGAGTAAGAATAGAGTTTACAAAAAATGTTTATTATTTAGTCAAGATTCATGACCTAGCACACAGCAAATGTAACTTGTTTTAAGGTCACAAAGTAGTGCTCAGATTTCTTCAGTAAATGATGATTGCCTGATGGCTTTTATGGGAGACAACCCCCTCAATCCTGTCCTTGTACAACAGACAGTGCTCTCATGTATGAATAATTTGCGGAGATTTGTTGGTCTTGGATCAAAACAAACATTGTGAACACCCCCCTGGCTTGAAACAGTTATGTATTATTTACCATGTAGATGTTTAAGGACATTATTCAGGTTGAATTTCCTTGACTTGAGGCTTTAACATGCGAGACAACCTACAAGATAACAACTTGGAGAAAGGGGAAGGAGACTGAATTCGGTTTGAATCCCGATGAGCCGCAGCGGTGCGTGTTGCAGCAAAACCTGGGCTGAGGACCTGCACTGTCAAAACAATCTCCAAGTGATGCCCACAGAATTTAAATCAAATCGGACATGATGATAATAAAATAAACCCAAAATGAATAAAAATTGGTGATTTTAACTCGGGCGTGGTTCATGAAAGATTCATGATGAACCTCAGAAGAGGGGCAGGATGATTTTCTGGCAGGCTCTGTGGCCAGTCTGATTTCACTTGATAGGTTAAATTTAAGGAAGCAGCCTTAGTAATGAGGTTTTATGTCTTTCAAAGAGAGAGACAATGCGGATCGTCTCCTGACATGAGCAAATAATTACAAAAATACACTTGATCTCTGACCAGAGGAGGAATGTAGTTTGAGGAACAGGAGAAAGAATGTTGTAGAAAGATTATTTCTCAGTTTTATTTCCCCCTCTAACCCTTTTGCCTTCCACTTACTTTCCTTTAGAACTTACACTGTCCTGAATCAAACTTAATTAAAAGTGCAGCCTATTTCAGAAGTTCTTCAGTGGTGATTGCTCTCACAACCCTAAAAATAGGATAGGATTTATTTATGTATTTGTAAGAAAGCAACATCTAAGCAAATCCTTACTCATAGTGTGTTATCATAATTCCAATTGCTTTAACAGAGCTGTGGTATTTACACCAGGCAAGGATCTGTCTCCTGGGATTTAATTCTTCTCTCATTTGCATTGATTTAGGCATACCTAACTACTTAGCATTTCAAAGGGTCACTTTGAAATTTGACTTTCTTTTGCTCCATCTATAGTTTCCTGTAAGTCAGACAGGCACATCTCCTTTATCTCCCACTGGCACTCCAGGAACAGCACCGCTCCTTCAGCCAAGGTGTTAGCTTGAAGGAGAGGACCCTCCATTTTCTCTGACAAAGCCACAGAAGGTCTCTGAAAGCAGCTAAGGAGCCAGGGCAGCTGGGTGGGTTTCAGACCTGACCGGCATTACCTTGGATAAACTGTGGGTTTTAAGCCCAAGCTTGAGCAAATAATGGAATGTAATTTGCATCAACCTACAAAGGGCTGTGGGGAGGCATGGTGCCTCCTACCACAGTTCAGAATAATTGCTTACCAGCTTCCTCTGGCTCTTGGGGGATAATGATCAGCTGCTTTATCTCTGGCTGCAGTAAAACCTCTATACCTCAGCCCCGAAAGCCAAACATAAACATACACTCATCTGCTTCGTTAGCTGTTCAAGCTTTCATATCACCCTGTAGCTGATGCCCAGCATGCAAGTCCTTACTTGCTTTCTGTGTATTTGGACTCTTTATCTCCTCTAACCATACAAAGATTTAATTTTCATCCTCTTTCACATATTTGAAGTTCAAGCAAAACTTCAACCCATAATTGTCTGTTGGTTTTGTTCCCCCCACCCAGAGTTTGTGTGATGGAGATGGGCAAAGTTTGGTCACGCTTCTAAACGCTTAAGAGGCCCTGATTCTAAGTTATATGTAGTATATAAAATGTATTTACATTGTGTTTGTTATAATGGTGTAAAGCATCCTCTCCATATGAGACTTCGTCTCAGTATGAATAATGCTCAGTGATTTATTTTTTTTTCCATGTGAAAGGGGTAGAACTGCACAGCAGGCTATGGGAAGATAAAATGCTAAGAACTTGATGTAGTTAACACCTTGTGTGTCTCTGAACCATAAAATTGGATATATTATCCCTGAAGAATTACTGGCAGATCTAAACCCCATTGTAATTTCACATGGAAATATACTTACTGGATTAGTAACTTAACTGCTACTGGAGATTTCAACGTGAGAGGCATTTCCTTTTTGGAGGTATGTACCCCCATTTGCCCTGATTTTAAGTTAATTATGGATTAACTGGAAGGGTAATTCAGTGACAATACTAGCAAAATAGGGATTACTAATTTCTTCAAAGTGCGTGACCCAAGAGGGGTCGTATAAGGACCTGGCTGAAAGAGAAAACACAATTCGCCTTCAACTCAAGTGGTTCTTTTGGTTTTCTTTGCAGAAGTTTTGGTTAGCCCCTGCAGCCTGAGGTAGTTACACCAGTGTAAAATGGGGATTTTTATAATATATGGCACTTCCATGGCTGGCCGAGATAGGACTGGAGGATTTTGAAGTTGTTTTGCTTTCCCATTAAAGGCTTTCAACATAACAACTGTGATATTTGTACTCTTTTATTCTAAAGAGCATTTTCCTGATGTTATAGGAAGCTGAAACTCCTCCACACTTGCTCCCAAGCACATCTTGACATTTAGAAAATGCACAGGGGTCCCCAGAGGACACCCACTGTGCTCAGGTTGAGCAGCTGTTCCAAGCACCAGTATCTACAGCCAAATTAAAACATATTAATTGCACATCAGGATTAACAGCGACTTAAAGCTCTCTGAAATGAGAGCCTACAAAACACCAATCCTTTACCCTGTCACCTCCACCTTCCCTGGTACTATTATAGGGAACAGATGAGTGTGGCCACGTTCACTTCTTCAACCAGCACCAGCTTTGTAAGTCTGCAGGTTTAAAACCCCAAGTTAGCTGTAGTGTGCTGAGCACTGTGCCACGCAGCTTCATAATGAATGTTAATAATATTGAAGTTATTGATGGAAGTGTTCTTATGTGGGAATTGTAGGCATGCCAAAGTTAGCATGAGCAACTCTGGAGGGGACAAAAGGCTTTTCAACAACCCACAGCAACTTTAGTAGCAATGACTGCTATAAAATGTGTATTTCAGTCTTTAAGGGGAGGCTGGGCAATGACTGGTTTTCCTTTTCTTCGTAGAATGGTTTGGGATGGAAGGGACCTTTAGAGATCTTCTTGTTCAGTGATCATCTTGTCCCTGCAAGGAGCAGGGACATCTGTAGCTAGAGCAGGTTGCTCAGAGCCCTGGCCAACCTGCTCTGGAATGGTTCAAGGGATGGGACAACGACCACCTCTTTGGGCAATCTGGGCCAGGCTCTCCCCACCCTGTGTGAAAAATTTCTTCCTTCTCTCCAATTTGAATCTTCCATCTTTTAGTTTAAAACCATCTCTCCTTATCATGTTGCAACAGGAAAAAAGCATTGTCCCCATCTTTCTTACAGGTCCTCTTCATCATCATTGCTCCATGTACTTATTTCAACACATGAGAAAAGCTGCCAAGAGGAGTAGGATGGGTTCACTCCCCTGGGATGGGGACTGGACTTGACTCGTTTTGCTTGATACTGCCCTCTCAGCATGGTTTGGTTCTGAGGTCTTGGCACAGCTGGGCAGCTCTTCCAAGCCAACAAAACTCTCTTATTTCCATCGTAAGGCATTCCGAAAGAGAGATTTCCTATGTTTATATTTAACTTTAGTTATCCAGTTTG
The DNA here is from genome assembly GCA_025331215.1 of Actenoides lindsayi. Classification (NCBI taxonomy): domain Eukaryota; kingdom Metazoa; phylum Chordata; class Aves; order Coraciiformes; family Alcedinidae; genus Actenoides; species Actenoides lindsayi. The sequence continues at coordinate 2,166 of WTSP01026989.1, read as the reverse complement.
AAATCCAGTGGACTCAGGGCTGAATTTAGCAGCTCTACAGCTGGTTACTAGTGGTGCCTGCTGGAATAGAATTCCCTGCTGCTGCTGCTGGAGTTGATATCTTTAAACCAAAGCAAGTGGTCAGTAATTGCACTGCTTTGGGGTTTAACCTTTAAATAAATAGGGGTTTGCTGTTTCCTGATGGAAAATGACCTGAGACTGGATGCAGACCTTTCAGTGGGCTTGGTCTCTGGATTAGATGTATTACCTCAGTTTCATCACTAGCTTTGATTTCTCTTGTAACATCGTGACAGGACCAATTTATTTGCATACTGTATTTTTACAGATACTAGACCAAATGCAAAGGCTTATAACTTCTTCATAATTCATTCCAGGTGAAGAATAATGACTCTGAAAGGCAGGCCATTGACTGTAATGTGTTTCTTTCAACTCATTTGTTGTCCTCTTTCTAAACTGTGATTCAGATACTTGCTTAGTAAATATTGTCTGGCATTTTACTGCATTTCCTTGGAAGGAGCAGCAAAAAAGTGAAGCAGTAAAAGTTAAAAATATGGCTCTGCAACCTATAGTTGTACATCTCAGGGCGTGAAACACGATTTTTTTACAGCAGCTATTTATTATTCACCCCGTCTGCCCTTTTCTGCACACACATATTCATACTCAGCAGAGATTTTGTAGTAGTTGTAGTTCCCCCAGGGCTGTGTCATGAGGACTGCAAATAAAATATAGGACTGGAATTATTGCTAGCATAAAGCAGCTTGTAGCAACCGAAGCCTGGTTCACAATTGATTATTGATTGGTATCCTTACGTAGCCGTTCTATTAATACAGAAATAAAGGAAATTGCCTGAAAAGGGAAGAGGAAGCAATAGCTGGATATAAGAGGAGCTCTTCCCCCAGTGCATCTTCTCCCTATTTGACTTGGCTCAAGATGCAGCAGGATCAAAGCACAGTAGCTTTGTAATGTTCCCCTAGATTGCTCTTGGGGCAATTTTATACAATTGTGGAGCAGAATAGTTTTCAACCATTCTCCCAAGTATTTTTCATTTCTGTAGAATGGTCTAGAGAACTAAATTTCTGCTATGTTACAATGACCAAGACCTTGTACCTAGAAATTACACAAAGTTTTCGATTTCACATCTTTTTTTTTTTTTTTTTAATAAGTGTACAACGTATAAGAAAGAGAACAGCTCTACAGTGGCCACATTATACAACTTCCTGAGATTTGAGCTAAACACAGAAAGTACATCTAGGGCCTTGGGAAAGAATTTCTTCCCTTTACTTTCCTGTAAAACTCAAGAAATGAAGATCAGCTACAAGAAACAACCCACCTCACTTAGCTTTAGGTTAACACAGAAAATTTTAAATCTTACATAGCCGATGTTAGCATTTAAATGTACACGCTAGGAAGGAAATTGAGAGTACATCAGGATAAGGTAGATATGTTCTAGTGTTTAGTGTTATATGCCTGAAGTTAGAGCTGTCAGAAAATTGCTAAAATCATCAAAAGAGCGCAAGGTAGAAAACTGTGGCAATGGAAATAGGGCATGGAAATAAGTACTAACCTGTTTGGAGTAAAAAAGGATGTTAACAATGATGTGGGTCTCTTGAGCAGTGAGTAGAACAGTCAAAATGGAAGAGATCACTTAGGATTTCTTCTCCATCTTTGGGGGGAAAAAAAAAAAGTAAATGGTGAAGGTGTTTGAAGAGATGCTGATGACAAAACATTTTTTGATCCTGTGATAATTTAAGAGGATGCCTAGCACTAAATATTAAAATGATAGATGTTCTGAAAAGAGCGTATGTTTGTATCTTGCATTCAGAGGTTTTGAAAGAATTAGGTGAAGAATTCCTCAGGATTCGATCTTGTTTTTCACCAAATTTTGTAATACCAAAGAAGTTCTAGAAGAGAGGTAAAGTTGTGTAATCATTTAGGAGTCATTAATAAGTTATTGACTACTGTATTCAGTGCTTAGTAATGTGCATGTATGAAATTCCCCTCGATATGGCATGCCTTAAATATGGTCTGGATACTTGGGGATATTGTAACGCTCAGTAATAGGAATCACAGGCCACACAGGAACAGATCCAGGTGGGTCTGGAAAGTCTCCAGAAAGGGAGACTCTGCAACCTCTCTGGGCAGCCTGGGCCAGGCTCTGGCACTCTC
>WTSP01026988.1:0-25258 GCA_025331215.1 Actenoides lindsayi | reverse complement strand
CCTCTCCAGCCTGTCAAGGTCCCTCTGGATGGCATCCCTTCCCTCCAGCGTGTCAGCCACCCCACACAGCTTGGTGTCATTCAAACCAGATCTCTTGCTGCTCGGGCAGCTTCCTTGTATACCCCCCATTCTAGCTGTTTTGTGAATGAATACAGTTCACTAGAAGACATGAACCTTGAAGAGGTTGCAGATACATTTCGTAGTGTTCACTAGCACATTCAGTAGCTTTTAAGTAGCAACAGAGAATTCTTCCAAACTAAATGACAACAAGTGAAGTTAAAAATGAGTTACAATGAAGTATTCAGGAGAAGGATCGTGTTTTCTTTGTTATCTGACCTTTTAGTTTAAACATCTGCTTCGGTATATATTTTCAACAAGCACTCTCTTTTCAGTAGGCCTCCAGCACAGGTAACGATTACATAGCATAAGTACTACATTTGAGGTACCTTGGGGCTCTACATAAACCTCTCTTATAATAGCTTTTCATTCTCCATAAGAAAGGCTGATGCTGAAATCCTACATGTTGACATGAAGTCATTAGAAGATGACAGAGAAACAATAAGAAATTGAATTTTATAGCACCTCAGTTAGGCAATGGTTGAAGAACACAAAGTGCTCACTAGAATTAAAATATCAATGCCAAAAAGTACCTAGTATCTAAACATTCCTGTAACTTTTCATCTGTAAACTAGGAATCCAATACTATGTAGCCAACGCTAAGCAAGCAGCAAGCCCCAGTGGACTCAGCAAACACAAGGAGCTTCGTCACGACAGTACATGAGCTGTCTAACCACAGCTGGTACTTGGCTTAGCACTTCTCACCTGACATTGTAGCACAGACCCATGAAAACCCTTATCGTCAAAATACTAGAAATATTAGTGTGCCTCGTCTCCAGCAGCTGTATCCTTTGAAAGTGTCCATTTAAAGTTTCCCCCTCCTTCTGGAAACCCTGACAGCATGTGACTTGGTCACATACTACAGCTTGAACCTCTTTCTTTGCAACCACAGGTTTACCTTGAGCATACTACAAGGCATGGAAATTGTAGTGTATTAGTTTCAGCTCTCTGGTTGTAATGGGAGAATAGTGTGGTGGAGTGACAATGGTTTTATTTATCTAGAGTTAAGTGGGAGCTTGAGAACATAGTTCAAGTAAATACTGAACACTTTTTAGCATGTTCTTAGCCAACCATTTATAAACATAACAGTATTTTCAGGAAGTGCTCAAAATACTCTGTGACTGGCTGTTCCAGACAGTTTGACATGTGATGACAGGTCTTAATGGACTAGTTGGCAGCTCCGGCCCAAATTCTTTATACTTAACTTTGTCAGATGATTGCAATTACATTAGTTCAGCCATCGATGATATTTTTCTTCTCAAATATTTTTCAGAGTAGAACAGTAGCGACATCAAAGTAAACTGAGTTTTAAAAGGGAAGATTGGCATCTTACTTACAAAGTCGAACATATTCAGGCTCGCATTAACCGTGCACAATTTGGACATCACAAACGTTAGGTCGAGTACAAACATCCACCTCACCTCTAGCAGCCCGATCCTTTCTGAATCCGTCAGTTTGCTTTTCCCTTTAATGACTTCCTCCAGGGATTTTCTCAGGGCACCGTTCTCCTGCTTGTATCTCTCGAGATCGTTCTCAGGTTTGGAGCCACCCGACTTTAAGCCCCACTTGCCAATAATTTTGTCTTTAGCGGTCTTGGAATTCATCTTTAAGCACCTGTAAAAAAAATAAACGCCGCGTTACGGAAGAGCAGTCCCCTCGGGCAGGCGGAACGTCACTCGTGGCACAGCCTCAGTCAAGCAGCGGCAGCTCGGGGCTCCCCGGCTCCTGCCAGCGGCTCTCGGACCGGGAGCAAAGGGGCCTACGAGCCACCTGGGCTAGTGCAGGGCAAGGGGCCTCTCCCCGGCAGCGCCAGACACAGCCCGGCTTCCGCGAATTTGAATCCAGTAGCGTCACTTCCGGCCGAGCGATCGCTACGGCGCCGCCGATGGGTCAGAAAGCGCGGGGGGAGGGGGCAGAGAGCGCTTCCGCCAGGCGCCGACTAGAGGCAGCTGAGCGAGCAGGCCTGGGCGGGGTGGTGCGGCACGAGCGGCCGCTAACGGCCGGCGAGGCGCTGCTGAATTCTCGGCGGAATGTCTGAGAGGAGGCTTCCCGTTGGCCGGCGCAGGTGGCCCCGTGCCCTGCCTGGCCAATGCCGTGAGGCCTTTGTTTTCCCCACCTGGCTTTTCTGCCGCGGCGCACGTGCTGGCGGCTGGTCGCTGTGAGGCGAGGGCTGCTCTGGCCCGGCTCAGGGCGGCTGGCTCTCGGGGAGCGGGCCGGGGACGCGTTTGCTCCCTCTTTGCGAGGTTGCAATTAATTTGATTTTAATTAAATTTTTGTTGAGGGGTTTCTATTTTGTCGTTAAAGGGGGGGTTGTTGAAGGAGGGGCGGTGGCGAGTGAGCCGCCCCCTCGCGTTAGTTCCCGGGGGATGGCTCTCCCCGCCCTGCGTCAGGTTTCAGTTCCCTCGCTGTTCGGATGGAAAGGGCAGCGGCTACCGGCTGCCTGGGGCAGCAGGCCTGGCCTCTGGCTCTGCTGTGCACCAGCTGGGGGGCTTGTTTGGGACTGGTACGAGTGAGGGCAGAACTAGCTGCCGTGATGTTTCAGCCAGGTCTGCTGCGTCTTCCATGTCTTTGTCCTCATTCCTGAGCATGCTGCCTTTAGATCACTTTTTCTTCCCCAGAAATCCCCTTCCTCAGCTACCCAAAATCTAATCGTTTTAGAAAGGAAGCAAGATCTTGGCTTCAAAAGTAATTAGGTAGGATCGGTTTTGTGTGACCATATAAAAACCAGTCTGAACTTTTGTCTGCGTAGGACTCACTTTGCTCCCCCTTGCTGGCTTCCTCTCATCTCTACTTCAAGACGTATTTTGCAGGGTTACTGTGCACTACTTGTTTGGCTTTTTTACATCTGGTCCTTAGCTGAGAAAAACTGTCTTACTATAAATCTGAACACGGGGTAGCTTAGTGCAAAGAGTTCTTCTGCTTTATATAAGCTTTTACCTAGATTCATTTATAGTGAAATAAGCAGTATAGATATGCAGTATACTGCATGTGTTTATGTTAAGACAAAATATTTATAGGTGTCCAGACAATACAAAGGGTCTTCTCACATTTTTTTTGCATATATTTCCGTAATTATTCTTTATTTTTACATATGCGTATATATTTTAATAACTTCTCGAGAGATCCGCTAAATTCAGCGTGTAAAATGCAGGACCTGTATTATTCTGTGTAAGATGCAGTTGTTCCAGAGCACGACTGAAGAGGGAGCACTTAAACTATTGTTGAATACCGTAAATACTGGGATTATACACTGACCCGGGGACAAGCTAAAAACATTTACGAACAATGAACCCCTAAAAATTGAAGGGCGGGGGGGAATATTGAAAAATGTAATACCTTGGTATACCAAGAGGTAGATTTGATCTATCTTGACGGCTAGCGTTGTGCTTCAAGTTTATGTTGTTCAGACTTACTTTTGTCTTGGTTACTTGCGAGAAACATCATGCGGTATAAGAATAAAAGCAACAAGAACAGCAAAAAAATCTGCACTCGCTTTTACACTGTGCTGGATTTTACAGTTACCGGATTTCACTACTGAGAGCTCTTCTTGTGCAACAGCACAGAACTTGGTGTCAATTTACAGGTGCTTTTTTTTTTTTTTTCATAGCCTTCAGTAGCTAGTCTGTCATAGATCCTCCCATAGACCTTCTCCGCTGTAAACCAGCTGTTCCCTGCCTCCCCTTCCTGCTAGCGTTTCAGTCCACAAGTTAAGGAGCTTGAAACTTAAGACTTCCGTGAACTTCTTTGCTAACAACGTTTAGTGAAGACTAGGAACAATGCTTCGGGTGATTGTGGAATCTGCTACCAATGTCCCTAAAACCAAGTTTGGGAAGCCAGATCCGATTGTTTCTGTTATTTTTAAAGGTAAGGAAAGCTATCATAAATGTACTCAGGGAGGAGGTTTTTGAAGGACAGTGCACTACATATTTGAAAATCTGTGAAAACACATTTTCCTGCAGTTACATCTGATGTAACTTTAGGGAAGATTTTTAAATTCGAGCCAAGAGTTACCTGAATGAAGTTTGAATTGGGTGGAGTGTATTGACCAGCAGTGCTTCTGTTTCAGGATCTGCATTTTACAAGCTTTTGCAAAGGCTTAGCCTTTTGTTTTATTGCCCCAAATTTGACTGCATAAATAAATCCACTTTTAATCTTCTTGTTTTCCTCTGTCTTGATTACTTTGCACAGCCTCTGGTCACTGTTAAATCAATTTTTATTGTCACTGGTTTATTGCTGTTATTACCAGCATATTGAATAACAGTACTATGACTGAAGGTGTTTTGTTTTGTTGTTTTGGTTTTTTTTACAAATGGAATTACAATTTAAAATTTTGCCTATTGAGATTATTTAATTACAAATAAAGATCTAGTAAGGGAAACCACATTTTACACTTTCTTTGCCCATTAGATATATATGGGACAAGGAAAAAACTGATAAAATTTGTATTTATATGTAATGCTAATTACATTTTGCAGTATATTTTACCTGTTGCCATAATTTCCTCACTTGGCTAGACTAAAGGAACTTGATTTCGAGTATGTGATTAAGATGCAGAAGTCTCCAAGACATTTTGGTTTATGTAATATTTTAAACCATACTGTGACAGTCATTTTAATTCCTGGTGACCTGTTTTCTTGACTGCACTGAAATGGAAATTGTTTTTCCTAAAGTGTGACAACCCCATTGTAGGGGTTTGTCACCTTTAGAAACCAAACCTGAAATTGTGACATTTTGCTGGAGGATGGAAAAGGACAAGGCAGTGCATGTCCAGTATCAACTTCCATAGGAATGTTTTGAATACTTTATTTCAGTGTCAGAAAGATGTGATATCATGCCATTTCTTTTCTTTTCCTCCTTCTTTTTCAGGTTTTGTGGTTGGTTTTGTTGGGTTTTTTTGGGGGGGGGAGGGGGGAGGGGGGTGGTTTTTGCCACACTGTCTGTTACGGCAACTAGCTATGCCTGTCTTGGTAGCTTTTGGAACTTACTAATTCTTAAGATATTTCCTTTGCCCTGCAAATGTGCTGTTATTAGTGTGCTGTGATATCTTGGGTTTGTTCCATTTGTTTCTGTTGTTTCTGAAGCATTCATGAACTCGTTTCAGTTCGTTGTCTTTCTCTGCTTTCCTGTCACAGTTTAGCCTTTCTGTGTTACCTCTGTTCCTGCAGTTTCAGAGCTGATTTCTGCCTTCACTTCTTTATGTCTTAAGTGTCTGTTTAATTCCTGCTTGTAATCTTTTCTTCCAACTCTGTGCTCTAATGGAATTCAGCTTTGCCAAGTAAATGCAAGTCACAGATTTATTTATTTTCTTCTGCGTTGCTGGATCATTTTCTTTTCCAGTCCTTCAGTTATCCAATCATAGGAGTTGGGCAACAGACATCAAAGCAGATTTTTCATGTTCACAAACATGCTTAACCATTGCCTTAAATACAACTTCATAATTGTGACAGTTTTTTAGTAGGATACTTAATTTCTCATTATGCCTGCCATGTCTTTTTATGTGGTTTTACTAAATACAAACAGTCTGATTTTTTTGCTTTCTGTCCAGAGTGATTCAAGGAGGCCAGAAAATACCAGGCTTTTGCCAGCTATTGAGCAACTCTGATTCAATTTGTAAGTGGAGTACCTTGTTGCCAGGTGCAAGGGCATAGGGATCATATCTGAAATATGTTGAACTTCTGGCTATGTTTAAAGAAGTTTTTTATATATAGCCTGTTTCCCCTCACATTGTTACTGTATAGAGATGGGAAAGCAGGTTTATTTTGGAGGTGTATGTCAAAGGGCAGCAGTCTGTAACGGTACTCCATACCCTCTGCAGCTCCTGGGGGACATCAAGAATGCAAAAAAATTGAGAGATTGAAAAAATCAGGCATTTGGCTCTGGACTATTCTTAATGTCTTAGAGAACAGCATTTGTTTGGCAGAAAATTGTTGTGAAAGTTGACAGTTCATTAAACAGTGTTGTGTTTGTTATCTTTTTCAAACTGTAACTTACGTAGCCTTGGCTGATGGGACATTCAGTAATTTTAAGACTTCAATGGAAATGCAGAGTATGTCCTAGCATTAGACCTTTAAGGCTATACTGTGAAGAACAAGGCCATGAACCTATTACTATTAGTAAGAGACTCTGCAAACACTTTGTATGTTAACACACATATATTAGTGTGGTTTCATCTATGTGTAGATGTCATTGAATTTGTATAACTGAGCCAGTTATAGACTATACAGTCAGTACAGTTAATACAGGGATATTTAGGCACATATTGAGGCAGCTGGTTTTGTTGAGATATGCTATTTAAAATAGAGGGCGTTTGTGTAAGTATTTGACTTTTTTTTTTTTCCACACTTGTGTTCAGTGGGATAGAACTTTTATTTACTTTAAGAACAACTCACTGTTTAAAGAGAACTCCACCCTGAGAGTAAACGCGTGTTGCTGTCTGGAACTGAGCGCTGTTACTGCAGGATTCCCAGTTCGCTGGCGCTCTAGACGAGACAAATTATTAGCCAAATGAATATGAAATACTCTTGCCATTTCCTAAAGCGGCACTAGGTGGTAATGATTAAACCTGTACAATTCTCTTGGTTTGTCACGTGTATGAAACTGGAGAAAAATGTATCAGATTCCTGTCTTTGGGTATAAAAATTGACACGATCGCTTGTATGTTCAGTCAGTACTAGGACATGTAGTGCTCTTATATTCCTTTTGACCGCCACGTTCAGCTTTATGCATTAAAAACTGATGTGAATTGGCATTCAGTTTGATTGGACCAACTTGAATAAAATTTCTTTTTTCCATGTGTACTTAATCTAAGAGCTTTCTGTCAGGCCTGCAGTGGTTCATAACTATGTTAGATTATATTTCGGTGCATGAAAGAAAAGCCTATTACAGTGTAATTATTCACTAAATTTATATTTTCTGTTTTGCAGAGAATTAAATTACCCTAACTTTAATGTCCTGGGTTTTGGAAGTCTGCACATTTGATCCTGTAGTTGCTGCCACTGTGCAATCTTCATTCTTCATTCACAAAAGCTTTACGGAAAACTTAGTGAACTGAAATGTGATTCTTTCTTGAATCTTAAGACTGTTCTAAAAAATATTTGTTTCTGCTATTGTCCACCTGCAGAATTTAATAAAAATTCTAGATATAATAGAAGAAAAAATGTAAGATGTGAGCATTGGTTGTTTTGCAGTACTGTAATTATCTTTCTGATGATGGAACAGTTTAAACAGCTCATCTTGAATTAATCTTTTTGAATACTGTGTCATCTCATTGACTATCACTGAGTTCTTATTACATTAATTTCCAACTGAGAATATTAACCAACATGTAGTAGTGTAATGCCTATATCAAGATAAAGGAAATAATGGTTTCTTCTACAGTACCAAAGTTCTTGTAGTTAGTTTTTAATGAAACAAGTATATAGAGTGTCCTACCTGTATCCGTTATAATTTCTTACTCTTAGTTTGGCCCTACCAAGACATAAAAGTGATGACTGGCCCCATCTTACAGTTTATCCTGCTGTGGTTTAGAGTCTTGGCTACTGTAGCTGGATTCATGACCAGCAGAGGAAGGCAGACTAAAGACCTGAAACTTACCTGAGCTCCTGGGAAAACTGCAGTCCATCTTACTTTTTTTGGTGGGAAGAAAGCTTACTGCCAACAGTTTAAACAAACAAAAAACCCACTGCATTAAAGGAATGTTAATAAATGTAACAAAAAAGAAGTCAGTAGAGTGAAGAAAATACATGCAAAATACATGCTTAAGGAATGTGAGTGCTACACTGGCTAAAGTTACAACTAAAACCCAATGTAAGCTGTGTTTCTACATGTTTTTCATCCAACTTTTACACAGATGCATAACACAGGGAGTTGGGTTTTTTAGTATAATCTAGAATATGCATATTGTTAGCAGAATCATAGATCTTACACTGGTTTTTATGAAAATGGATAGTCCACAGTGGAAAATTTACTCCTTGTCAAGATTTGTGTTCAATATTGTTAAAGCCAGGGCTTTCCTTACCTTACAGAGTTACATTTGAGCTTAGGCAGGCATCATAGGACTTTTATGCATTAATTCCATCAAGATCAGGTCTGTGATTCACTAACTCCTTTACGAACAGCTGCAACTGTTCCTTTTTTTCCACCAGCATTGAGAACATCTTTTCCCTGACTCCCAGCTCCTGTTTATAGGGAGACTTAGAGTACTAGTGCCAAACCCAAATATTCTGGGATATTCATCTTTGAAAATGCTTTGTCTCTAATTACATAATATGAGGTCGAGTTTCTCCTACTAGCACGTTAATTAGTTCTTTGTTCTGCAAAATGTCCACAGCATGGTATGTTATGAATGCTCTTTCCTTTCTGGTACGATGTGAGTCAATATCCTGTACAAATTGTAGACAATTCCTGTTACATAAATGTGACTCAGTTCTTGCAGTTTGCAGTACGGGCTGGCCTTTCTGCTGTCAGTGCACCCCACTCTCATCCAGTGAAAAGAGCCACCACAGTCTACTGCAGGAATCGTGGTTAGGTGAATTTGCCCATGTAGCATAGCTTTACTCTTGCTGCCCAGGCCTTTGCAACGTTTTCCTGGCAAATTATGGCCGTAACTTCCAAATAATAAAAATGCTATTACCTTTACTGTAGTTCCTAAATACAAGGAGCATGTCTGAAACACAGCCTTCTTGGGGGGGCTGAGCATTTTATAGATCAGTTTACTGACTGTACTTAGATATATATTTGTTAGCAGTAACACACGCAATTTCTCTTTAGAGAGCTGCGTGTTTGCTAGTGTTCCTTTGAGCTTCTGAGTGTTGAGTCAAGACTTGTTCTGTATCAGGGTTGTGTATATATTATAGTTCAGCTGAAAAGTGAAAATAAAGCTCTGGCAAGTTACTTGCTTAGAACCTGTAGTAAGAAAGGAATTTTGTTTCCCTTTTCAATAGGTGTGGGAGGCCTGCAAAGGGCCTCTGTAACACTTGAGTTTTATTATCTCAAGACCGGGAATTTTAATTGAAATGCCACACTATATGTAATTTTCATGAGACCCCACACTCCCGTGATTTGTAGGTTGACCAAATGCAAATTTTACCATAAAGTGTGGAAAATTTGTATTTTTAGGCCACAATAAATGTCAGCGAAGTGATCTGCGTAACCTTTGGAAACTATTTTTTTCAGAAAGAACTGCATTTCCTCTTATATACATGTGTCTTTCTGCTAATATTTGTTCATTTAAAGCAAGAAGTGCCCACACCGTAAGCGTATCTTCTTAAGACATTTTTTTCCACGTGATTTTATTTCAGAGCTAAACAGAAGTATTTTGTAACTAGGATACGGTAAATACGTAACACATTTTCTTTACTACTGAAGTTCATCACTTTGAGGTTACTGTTTTGTTTGGTGTCTCCAGATTTTTTAGGCTGTCTTCTTTTATCATGACTCAAGTTGTAGTCAAGGGTCATAAAAAAGTTCAGAAATCTAAACATTAATTTGTAGTTTGGGGGAATACATCTAGCTATGCTTAAATAAAAGAGAATAAAAGGCCTCAACTCCTAAAACTGCCCAGGGAACATTTCGATTGTAAAATGTGCAGCTACTGGAAGCTGCAAAAAGAATTGGAACATTTGGTTTAAAGCTCAAACTTTCTTGTGAAAACTCAAAGGAGAAATTAGGATATTTGTGTAATCCTTTTGCAAAAACAGATCACATTTTGTTTGTATTTGCAGATGAAAAAAAGAAAACAAAGAAAATTGACAGTGAACTTAATCCTGTTTGGAATGAGGTAATTTTTTTTTTTAATTAATTCTTGGTCTTTTTTTAAGACAAAAACACTTGTAAAATTGGTAAGTCAGTTTCTACAGTTGTGAATATCAGTTAGAAACTAGTGATATGTGTATTTCAAGGTGATAGTAAATGCAGGTGAATGGATTAATTTTGCACCATGTATTACAATTTATTAAGTAATGTTTTTATGTAAAAGTAGATGGATATCCCGTGAGTTTCGGGTCTGATTTTCTTCCCTCCCACTTTGGACCAAGTGATACTTGGCTGTTGCTTAGCCACATGCATGGGAACATAATTGTATCCTTTATTATATGCTAGGAAAAAACCCTACAGAGTTAGAATGACTCATGTACTGAAGTTCCTTGTGGTTTGGTTTGTTTGGGGTTTTTTTTGTAGGACTGATCCTATTTTGCATCTTCAGTAATGTTTTTCTTGGGGAAAATACTTTAATAGTGCTTTTTTACAACCAGAAACTTAAAAGATTATTCTTACATTTTGTAGTCAGGAATACAAAAATAGGGAAGCTACAAATACTTGTCTAAATTCAACAACAACTGACTTCAACCAGTATTGCAGGGGAATAGTATCAGATCTTATGAATGGTAAGAAAATACTTAGGTTAGTGTGAGGAAGAGGAACTGGAAAAGAGGTTATGGCTCTGTATTAAAACACTTCAGTTCTTTTTCTGTTATGAGTAACTAGCAAATCAAGAATGTGCTATGTGCATGTTCCCAGATTTTTAACTTTGCTTTTGCAAATGTAAGCTGGTCTAGTCTGTCTCTCACTCGATGCAAAATTTTTCTGAATAATTTTGTTGTATATGCTACTCTGATGTTAATTGATTTACACATAACTTACAATTTAATTTTGCTCCATGTTTTTGTTCAGATACTTGAATTTGACTTGAAAGGAATTGCTCTGGATAATTCATCTTCCCTGACAATTATTGTGAAGGATTTTGAAACAATTGGACAAAACAAGTATGTTTTGGTTTGGTTTTGGTTTTCTTTCCCCCAGTATTAAACACAACTTTCAATACACAAGTCCAAGGAGAAAATGGAACTGATAGGTACTGGAGAGAAATCATAGAATGCATTGGTTTGGAAGGCACCTTTAAAGGTCATCTAGTCCAGCCCTCAAATGATGTATGCAATTAGATGGTTTCTGATGTCATCCCTACTTGTAGCCTGTAAACCAGGGGGCTTTCCATCCCTCCCCAGTTGGACTGTTACTCTGAAGCAAAGTATCGGCTTTCTTTTTATACTTAATTTTAGACATGCTGAAGTTAATTCAAGGAACATTTTAGGTATTTAAGCCAGAATTTGGGTAAGATATAGATCCCTTCACCACAGATGCTGTATTTTGGTTGATCTTTACTTGTAATGAAGGTCCCTGTATAACTAGATTTATTCCACTACAGATATCTGGTGGACTCACCTTGCAGAATGGCGCAAGGCAGTACCCAAGTATACTGTGCATAATAAGTGTTCAGAAAGTACTTGTGAAGAACCCTTAATTGGTATTTTCAGAGCATAGCTAACACAAACTACCAAAATGACACAATGCAATTAAGACTCTTAACTATCTTTAAAAGTCTCCCTGAGAGGCTATATTTTACAATACTTATTTTATGCTAAGTCTTGCCTGGGCAGAAGGGAACCTAAGTTCAATTTCCTATCTTGGCTGGAGGAATTGAAATCCTAGGCTTATCTCCTGGGACACTGACTTAGTCATCAGGATAAATACATTGGATAAAATACAAAAACTATCTCGGGAATGGAATCTGAGTTTCTGAGTTTTTTGAGTGTCCTAGCTATTGGGGTCTATGAAATGTCATGTTCCTACTGTACTCTTCCTGGCCCAATAAATCATGAGTTCTCTGCATGGTGATTAAAAAGCTTGAACTTGAAAACAGAGGTAACTTCCCAAGATCAGTTTGAAGAACTCTTTTTTTGATGTCAGATGTGAGAGTAAATTCTCTCACACTGAGTAGGGTAATGAATCTGTCTCCAATTATTGACTGAGTGTTATAAACCTCAGGCTCGTTGCATATAATGGAAGATTGACAATGCTGTTGCTACCTCCTCTTCTGGTTGCATTTTAAAAACATTGTTTTAAAATGGATTGAGTATTTTTTCTTTGGTTAGTTGTTTAGGTATCTTTTGTGGTTTGGTTTTCTTTTTTAAAGAAAATATATTAAAAGCTTGATATTATTAGAGTCTTCTGTGAAAGGTAAATGGAGTAACTTCAGTACAAGAAGAAAATGGTTATCTAGCTTCACATTCCTTAGAGGAGGACTCTAGACTGTTATAAAAATAGGGTGTGAGGCTGCTAAGAATTGTCTTTGCTGTCATTCATTTATGGGAAAGGAAAGGCAGAGACTCCTACTGCCAGTGAAGGATTTAGAGTTTGTATCTTCAGCAGACAGAAATATCCATTTTCACAATGCCCCTGGCATGCAGGAATTTAAGGCTTTTTCCCTCCTGCACGACTTCTGTTTTGGTTAGTTCTGTTAGTGCATGCTGATAAGCTTGAATCCTACTCTAAAAGTCTGAACTCTACCAGTGCAGTATGTACAGCCACTATATAGCTACAATTGGATTCTGCATTCTTCAGACATCTATAGATCAAGTATCATGGACCTAAGGCTGCAAATCTTTTTGTGTATGGTCATTTTTTTTCATTTGTGAGAGGCTAGAGGAAAGTTTAATTTGTGCAGTTGTTTGTTGAGTCCTCAGGGCTCAGAAAAAAACTTCATGTAGTAGTAAGATGCTTAGTTTTAGTTTTGACAAAATCAAGTTATACTGTTAATTTTAGAGAACTATAGCTATAGCTACAGATGCCTGGAAGAATATCACACAAAACAGAAATAGATTTCCTTCAACTAGAAGTTGAAAAATACATGTAATTTTCCTACATATGAAGTAATGACAGCAGAAAAAATGCACAGAGTGTATGATTATCAGCATTTTTTATTTTTTTTTTTTAGTTTAATCTTTCTGTTGAAGACATTGAGAAAGGAGCCACCTTGAATTAAGGCTTCTATCTTTGTATGAAAGGAGATCACATTACAAAAAGTTTTGGAGTACTGAAATGCTGTCAGTGTCCATGTTGCTATGTAAACATTTTTTGTGGGTTTATGCTCTTACAGACTAGGAACATGTAATAAGTAAACATAGAAGTAATTAAGGTGTCTTGTTCGACTGACTTTTAAGAGTAATCTTTGTATTTTTCAAACTTTTTTGTGAATTGAATAGGACCGTTAGAAAAAAATTGTTGCTGTGAAGAATTAAAATGGCATATATAGGAACTCTAGAATTCAATTACTTCACATTCTATTAAAAAACTTAATATATTAACTTTAGTAAAGTTGGAGGGTACTTTTTATCATTTTGACCTGGACTTTAAGGTTCCCAATTATTTGTGATGAAGCAAATACATAACACAGACTCTTCACAAGTTTTATGTGGATCTGAGCATAAGATAATAGAGATGGTGTTTTGTAGGATTTAAGCTTTAATAACAGAAATGGAGGTGTAGAGGATACCTTAAAGCAATTCAAGCGTATCATTTAAATAAAGAAGTTAGAAATCACCAGTTGAAATTGTTAGCAACCTCTTCTCTTTTGCATGCTATTTGTTTCATGACTCGTCACACACAAATAAACCCAGTCCCTAAAATGAATTGCAGGAAAAGGGTAAGGTCTTGGGTGGTGGCATGCTAATCAGAAAGCTTTTTGGATTTTTTTAGATAATTTGCAGTAGGGATAAGGTGTATTATTTTGTGCTGAAACATGCTTGTACTAAAAACTCTGGCAAAGTCCAGGACTTCTTTCTTAACATGCATAAGCCAAAGCTTCATCAATGTGTTTATTCTTTAACTATCCCATAGTGGTTAAGATATGCTGCCTATCTCTGCTTAAATCATAGGATTTTTGTCTATAGAAGTAAATATATACATATGGACAAGAATCATTCATAGAAATTTTTCTAGTCTGTGCAGAAAAAAAACCCTGGTTATCAAACATGAGATGTTCCCTGCTTCTCTGTATAAAGTCCTAGATTTTTAACAAAGATCTACATCTCTGCTGTGCTCTCGCACTGTCTCTTTTCAGTTAATGCCAAGTAGTGTTGGCTATTACTAGTTTGAAAGGGAGTATGGTATCACATCATCTTCTTTCCTTTCTTTTTTTTTTTTTTTTTTCCCTTTTGTGGCAAATTTGGATATATTATGACACTGAGCTCAGCATGCATTCGTGTTTATTGATACTGGTCTGCTTCTATTATTAGCTTTTCTTTGCTGCTTTGTGCCTTCTTTCAATATGTGAATTCAAGTTTTTAGAGTACTCCCAATAGCTCTATCATAAAATGTGTTAAGCTGATGCCCTCAGATCTCACATTCTTGAGATTCCTGTAGGTCGGTAAAGCAGGAATGTATTGCATCCTTCTGAATTCAGGGAAATCCTAGAAATTGCAGAATTTGATACAGGAAAGCTTGCCAGTAATCAATACAGCAATTGTAATGGATTTCATAACATATTGGAAAATCAAGGTGCTTATCTGAAGGCGCTAGAATGTACATGGGTTCAAAGTTAAGCAGGCATATGTGGTTGTTTTTCAAAAAAATCTTTCCTCTAGAGGTTCATGTTTTGATATAAAGTCTAGATTGAATTGGGATTTAGTTTTTCAGTATAAAGGATACATCTTGGTGACAGTGTTGCCCAAGAAAGAGCACCAAGAAGAAACTACACTTTGTCTTTATTTTCTCTCTTCTGGAGGAAAATAAGCAGTGGGGATTGCTATTGTTATTTTCAAGGTAGAGACAACTTTTACTCGAATGTTTTGCCACCCTTCTTTGCTGCAGGGTAGGCTAGAAACAGAACAGAGTCTCAGCTCCCTCTCCCTGGCTGCTGAGAAGGCTACTAGACAGTACACACACTGCTATTCTACATGCAGTGTTACTCCTGTCTAGTTCTGGGCACCTGGTCCATTGCTGCACCTAAGAGGTGACTACAGAACCCACGTTGCCCTCTAGAACAGCACAGCAGGAGATTGCAATATAACCAATGAACCAGCTCCTAGAAACTTAACAGAGCTGCTTATCCAGCCCATTCTTCCACTGATGTTGGAGGAGAGCCACAGTGGATGTTATTCTGTTTCTACACTGTGCCAAAATGCTTAACTCACTGCTTTGGCATGTTTCTGTAAATCAAGCCCAAAAGAACATTTGAATATTTTTCCATTTCTTTTTTCCTGGAGATAGAATTTACTGATTCATTTACAGGATCACTAAACTTTTGCAGATAGATAAATGAGTGCTCTTTATTGTAGAGAGACACAGTCACTGGAAAAAATAAATAAAGCAAACCACACTGACATGTATGCAGAGAGACCATCAGAAGAATAAACTAGAAAGGACTCATATGATCCATGCTTAGCTACATTTTCCAGCACAGAGATGTTTGAAATGAGAACACATCTGGTTTATATTATGTCTAATACTGTAGTAAAAAAGACTGCAAACTCTCAGAACACAAATTTTTATGCAGTTAAAAAACAAAACAACAAAAAAAACCCCAGTAGCTTCAGTTGTCCCCGTGAAGAAAAAAAAGGGCATGTTAACAGGAAGTTACAGTTGTCTGAATGAAGTGATTTTCATTCTTTTTGAAAGAGTTGGGGTTGTGTGTTGCCCCGTGTTCTTTGCGTAATTAGTAACCTAGGGACACGGAGAAAAAACAAATTGGGCACACCCTTTTCTCAAGCAGAAAAATGCAGCCACAAATGATTGGTGCAGCAAATTATTTAATCATGTTTAAGTATTTTCCATAGTTAAATAATTTCAAGATTGTTTGAATTCTCCTGCAGCTGTACCCTGTTGTGTGGATTCTCTTCCATGTCATTGTGGCTGTGTGGAGTCGCAAGTTTTCTTTGCATGCATTGTATGCAAGATCCAGCCTGGTTAAGATTCAGTTTTGAGGTTTTCTGCCTTGTAGAAAATAGTATCCATGCTTTGTTTCTTTCTTTAAAGTTTGTTCTTGCAAAGAGTATTATCAAATTACTAAAGATAAAAATACTTGGCTTGCTCTTAATTAAAATTATAAAACACAACACGAATAATAGAAGGTGGGCATTGTGTCTTGTAGCATAGACTCTATAATGGAACATACACACTGAGAGAGAAAGGTTGAGTGTAGCAATTATAACTGCAATGTGGCATGAAGTTTGCTGATGAGAATAATCAGTGTAAACCTCTTCCAAAATAAATCCTTATTTAGAAGTCAAAAGAATTTAAATGCGTGACTCTCAGGGGATTAAAATCACTGGGCTTCCAGAAGAAGCAGCATCTAAGCAGCTGGTGGACGTGATATGCTAAAGAAGTTAGTATAAATTGCTACCTTCAGACAGAGGAGGAATAATGAAATGGTTAGTACTGTGAGTTAGCATTTCCTGGTCAGGCATGGGTGTGAAGTTTCACTTCTCTTGGTTATTTGGGCAGCTTAAAGGAAGCACTAACCATAGCACTATCCATAGCACTAACCAATTAATTAGTTTTGACACAAAAGCAACACTTTAATAGCCAACAGTAGTTCATTGATTTCATGCTGATAAGCTGAGTATTTCCCTTTGGTTACTGGAGGGGAAGTATCATAGGCCTAGTAATTATAAGGTATTATCTGAAGTGATTTAAAATCTGCTTCTAAATGTGGACTTTGCATTTGTCCTTGATGCCTTATTCAGTGTTAGACTAAAATGTTTAAAGCGCTTGTGGCAGGACAGGTTTTTTTGCTTTACTTCTGCAAAGCTGGAATGGTTTAAGAGACATGTCTGACTGGGTACTACAGATATGTAAGTCCCAAGCATGGTGAAAAAGGTACTTAAGTAGAGTTAAGAAGTGATACTTATTTCTTGTCCACTATCAAACTCAGCTGATGAACTGGATCAGGTGTCAGGGGATGTATTAAGTTATCCTGAAAGCAGAAACTATCACAGTTCATGGTGTCAAGACACCAGTGTGATCTGGAATTAAGTAGGCAAAGGTTGTCTGCCTAGGCTAGAGGAAGAAAGCTGAAATAGCTCCAGCAAGGAGCAGTGTCCTTTGATGATAAATAAGTGACAGAAAGTCTTTTCACCAGTAGTGGAAGGAAAGGACTCTTTGTCACCTTAAAATCATGACTTCAGGGAGAGATTGCATGCAGTCCCCTCTGAAGGGGAAAAGTTGTCAGAGTTCAGAGGAACACAGTGACTTCACAGTAGTCGTGCAGAGAACTGAGGATCTAGTTATGTATCAGAAGCAAGTACAGTAGCAGACCTTGCAGGAAAGCATTAAACAGCAGTGAACTCATTATGGATGTGGTGTCACAGCAATAGCTGCTGTATCTGACTTAGCTGAATTGATCTTACCTGACTCAGCCCAAAGATGAGAGACCTGAGAGAAGCATCTCAGCAAAAGGGCTTTATTTAAGACCTAGCAGTGACCTGGAGGCATTCCTTGTTACTTTTGAAAATATTACTTTAGCTTGTTGAGTAGCTGTATAATCCCAGACTGGAAGTGGTCTTGGGTAACCTGTTCTAGCTGACTGTGCTTGAGCAGAGGAGTTGGATAGCTGAACTTGAGTGGTCCCTTTCAACCTCATCAGTTCTGTGGTTCTGCTAAGGAAGGGGTGAAACGACCCAAATTCAGTGAACAGGACCACTTTGGGGAAGGCAAAAGACTAACTGCCTAAAGCTTAGAATTTGGCTAAAGCTTAGAAGCATGTTAAGGTAGTGTACAGGCTGAATATTAGGTTTCTCATTCTTGCTAGAGTGGAAAAAACCTGAAGGCTGTTGTGGTCCAACCTGTTAAAGGAGGGGGAAACAACTTCAGAGGCAACTAGTAGCAAGCAAGTAGTCACATAGACACAGACTTCCTCTTGAGTCTTCTGAAGGTGGTCTGAATTTTACAATTCCAATGTGTTCAAATGTGTCCATAGTTGTCATTAGCAGAGGACAGATGAGGATGTAGAAATGGAAATGTATGGTGTTCTTGAGTTAATGTCACCAGATAGGAGGGTGTGGTTACTGAACCAGTCATCTGTGTGATTTGAGACTGAGTGACTTCTGAACTGAAGTTGTTTCTGGAGTTAAGCGCTCCGACTCGTATCAAATCAAAATAGCAAGTCTACAAAATGGATAGAGAAAGATTTTCTTTGCCTTTCTCTAGAATTGGATTTGGCCTAGCTGATTTTGGCTAGTCTTGTTGGGTTTTTCCCTTCTATAATACATTAAACTATGTATGTTTCTCTCTGTTATTCACAAATGGGAAAGCTTAGTCATGATTGAAGGATTTGGGGAAAATAAGAATATTTGGAATTGAAAGTTTTTATTGATTAATTTTCCATAGAGAAGTTGATTTCTTTCAGTATCCAGCTATGTAAATGAACTTCAAGCATTTGTTCTTTCCAAACTGTAGGAATAGTTTCCTCTTTGCTTTTAAAGCTATTAACATGTTGCAAGGCTATGTAATAAATACATGACACTTTCTCTTTACATAGAAAAGTTTAGTCAAATATAGAGGGAGATATTCTCTATCTTGTGTAATGTCAAACTTACTTGGCTTCTGGCTGGATGCCAGGTGCCCACCAAGCTGCTCTGTCACCCCCCATCCCCTCAGCTGGACCAGGGGGAAGAAAATGAGGTGAAACTCGTGGGTGAAGACAAAAGCAGTGTAATTGAAGAAGCAAAGTAATGCTGTATGTGGAAGCAAAAGAAAACAAAGACTTATTCTCTATTTCCCATCAGCAGGTGTTGTCTGGCCTCTTTTCCAGGAAGCAGGGCTCCAAACATGTAGCAGTTGCTCAGAGGACAAGCTGATGCCCACACTGCTGCTCCCCTCCTTGTCCCAACTTTTATAGTTCAGCTGGTATCATATGGCATGGGATATCCCTTTGGTCAGTTTGGGTCAGCTGTCCCAGGCGTGTCCTCTCCCAGGATCTTGTCCCCACCATCCCACTGCAGGGGGAATGTTGAAAAAAAACCAGACCAGTCTTGGTGCTGTGTGAGCCCTGCTCAACAGCAGCCACAACATGGGTGTGTTATCAGCACCTTTCCAGCTCTCCATGCAAAGCACAGCACTGGGAGGGCTGCTATGGGGAAAATCAACTCCATCTCAGGCATACCCAATGCAGCTTCCATATAGCACCGATTTTTGGAACGCTGAAGCCAGAGCGGGAAAAAATAAAGCCTCTTTCTGTTTGAGACCATCTGCTGTTGTTTCCTGAGCTAGGTAGACACTACTGTTTAGTGTCCAGATTTGCTACATCAAATCATAAGCAATGTCAAATACTACTATAGTTGGAAGGATAAATAAGACCCCGCTGCATGTATATCTGATGTTCCAAATCTAGGTTTGTCCTGTGGGTTGAATGTAATTCAGAGTAGTAGTTCAGAGATGCACGGAGTCAGAGTTTCAGATAACGTCCAGCTCTGTGCAGCAGTTTGTAGAAAGTTAAAATGTACCTAAAGTTAATCTAATGCTCACTGAAATATCCAGGTGTATTTCCATAGTTTCTGTAAAGGACACTGGATCGAGATTACGATATTGAATCCAGGTGTCTGCTCAGTAAAGGGAGGAGAGGAGGTTGTTAGAAATGGCATCAGAGTTTCAGGTAATGGTCACCTTACAGGTTAGAACAGCTTCATGCATTTCCTCTGCAGCACAGCCTGATTTTAAACTGCTTTTCACACCTAGCCCATCCCCTGTGTATGATGAGTATGTGAGGCATAGCTGGAATATTACCGTGCTCTGGCAATTTGGAGAGCAGAAGTGAAAGGTTTGAGTAGTGAGTCAGAATTTATCAAAAAGATAACTGGGACTGCAGGAGTGAGACGAACTGGGAAAGCAGAGTTAACTGGGGTGAGAGCACCAAAGTAATTCTAACAGGTCATTCAAGCAGAAAGCGTAGTTAATTTTTGTGCTTAGCTAAAGAAAAATTGTGATGTGTAATACCTGGAATGTATATGCACAGGAAGTTAATGTTTTGTACTTACCTATTCTAATGTACTTTGCAAAAAGTAAATTATGTTATGTATAGCACCTGAGGGTAGCTACAGCTGCTGTCGCTCCATGTCAGAAAATGCCTTCAGCTTCTTCATGAAAAAGCACGGTAATCTAGTCAGAGGGACCCTGGTCAAGTTCTTCACTCAGGGATCTTTTTTTCTACTTTGGCCACAAAGCTGGTATTTTGTGTGTAAGACATGTTTTTCATAATATTTACAGATTGAAAGTAACTTGGGTGGTTTTCCTTTGGCAATAATCTCAGTTATTCCAATAATCCACTTCAGTATAGGCGTAAGCTCTTATTACATAATATGGGAGTAAAATACCGTGCCAGATACCTCGACACCAATGCCACACTGTTAGAAACTCTGCCCAAAAAGTTTCTCAGGTTAAAAGTGCATGCAGTTTTCACTTTTTTGAAGAGAATGGGGGTGACAGATGGAGTCCCAAAGTAGGCAGAAGTGTAGCTCAGGAAAGTCTAGCACATAATGTCAGATCTTCTGGGCAGCTTCCTTTGGTAGGCTTCTCTATGGAGCTATATCAAAACATTCTGAAAATTAGAGGCAAGGAGATGAACCTCTTCCAAAAGGTAGAGAATAGGCAAGAAGATGAATTTTGTGAAGCCTCTAGTAAGCATGTGGATTGTATTTGTTCTCTTTCACTGTTGTAATTACAAACATGTATGTATGTCTTTTTGTGTCTCTTTCTGTGTAGTACATCTGTCATATCTAGCTTTTATATACTACTTCTCATCTGAGGCTTTGCAAAGCTATATAGGGAAGGTATTACATTCTTTAATTTACCAATGAGAATTCACTGTCTGAAACAAGTGCCATAACTGTTGAAAGATTATTTCCAAAAATGGACATAAAATTCTTCTGTAAAGAACAACAGCACATTTAAGTGCAGTGAAACAGAAAATACAAGTTATCAGTACACAATCATTAGATAACATTCGCAATGATCTTCTGTCGTCTCTTGGGTTTTCAAGACATGACTGGAGTTGCTTGGTTGGCTAACAGACACTAGCAAAAGACAAGAGGAAACTTGCGTTTGATATATACTTGCATTCTAATTACGATTTTTACTTCATTTCAGATTAATTGGCAGTGCCTCTGTAGCACTTAAGGATCTTGTAGGTAACCAAAGCAGATCTTTGCCCTTCAAACTCGTACCTCTGCTAAATGAAAGGGGACAAGAAACTGGAGTGAGTAGCTTTCACTTCTTTATTTTTCTGTATTCTGGATCAAAATGCTCCAACTAATAATAGGGCTAATAGTGAAACAAAAGTATTTTCAAGTTATTTTTACTGTATAAATTAAATGCTTGGAATTTGCAGCAAAAGCTCTGTCTAGACAAAGTAAGTTTATAACAGTGTATAATTATGTTTATACCATCTGAATTTGTTTAATAACCTTTAAGTTAAATTGCTTTCTGGGTATGTATTATGTATCTGTCTATATGTGTTATAAATATTATGTGCCACTGCATATGCATGGAGATTAACCTGATATTGAAAAAGAACATTTTCCTAAGTACCAGGTGGAATTCCCATATGCACTTTTTTTGCTGTATTCTAATATGCACCTGTGTCATAGCACTGATTCTAGAAAGCACATAGTCATGTACACGTTCACTGCCAGCTCAGTTCAGAAAGTTACATGAGAACTTGTTTAACTTGGTTTAGCATACGTTTAAATTTAACAGAGTTATTAACTGATTATTAACTTAGTCATTAAATACTTAGTTTCTAGAACTGAGACCATTCTGTGTGCAGTCTAGCTGGTAAGGCATTTCATACTGCATTCCAGTACACTTAATACTAAGAGGCTTTAAGGGTCATTTCAGTATCTCATCAGCTGTAGTTTAAATATCATGGTTAGTTGGTCACAGGGTTGGGCTTTTTTTGCTGACTCCTCATGTTACTGTGGCAACTAAGAATAATAATGGTTTGTTCAATAATCCAAAACTACAGTGAAGCACAAAAAAAAGACAATTCTATAACTAGAATGGAAAATGACATAGTGTTTTTCTTCCAGGATGGAGGTATGAACAAGTAATTAGAGGAGCCAGATAGGAAATTTTACTTATGACTCCAACTTGTTATGTTGTTGATCAGATAGTGTTATTTCTCACTGCCTTTGTTTTTCCATCTGCAAATTTAGGATGTGACCTAGTCTGCCATGAATATTGTGGAACTAAATAAATTAACATTTGTAGAATATCTTATATACTTACATTGTGACAGATTTTTCAAAATATGAATGCTGTGATTCCATTTGTTAGATATTATTTTAGAGCCTATTCCATTAGCTGCAAATTGTGTTATCTTTACTGATTGCATGCATATCTAGCTTAGTAACAGTTTATTAAGATGAAATTTTATTATCAACTGTGCTCTGACTATAAATAGTTAACTGTTGATGTACAGTGTTAGAACAAGTTACTTCTTTAAAGCAGTTGTTGTGAGTACTGTGTGCTACATAAACCCCCACCTATTTCTCTATAGGCGACAATTGATTTGGTGGTAGGATATGAGCCACCAGCTGGACCTGCAAATCCAAATGACCCAGGAGGCACCACTGCACAGGAAGGTATTTCAGTCTTTTCTCAGAACAGTACTGTTAAAAGATCATGGAGATACTTAAGAGAAGGCAAGAAAGTAATTCAACAGTATTGTTCATTGGAAAAAAATGTTATCAGAAGCAAGCTTGTCAAGACTGCCAGATAGTGATTTTAAAGAAATTAAAGATGATTCAGAGCTA
The DNA here is from genome assembly GCA_025331215.1 of Actenoides lindsayi. Taxonomy (NCBI): domain Eukaryota; kingdom Metazoa; phylum Chordata; class Aves; order Coraciiformes; family Alcedinidae; genus Actenoides; species Actenoides lindsayi. The sequence continues at coordinate 2,561 of WTSP01026988.1, read as the reverse complement.
CAGCTAGGAAGAAAAATGTCATTTCCTGACATAAAATGTTTTTTAGCGTATTTTTCTTCAGTGGAATCAGGTTACAAAAGAATGACGTTGCTTAAAAGCTTTTCAAAATGCCTTTTGTAAGGAAGGAAGGGTTTTTGACTGCTCAGAGAAACAGCAGATAACTAACCAAAACCCAGGGAGGTCATGCTTTTGAAAAAAAATATTCTATTATCTCAATGTCGGGGAGATTTTTTTAAATCCTTAAACTTTTTTTCCCTGTAGATTAAGTAAGTTTTGAAAAACACTCTTGTATTTTATGTTAGGCTTTATATTTTACTAGCTTATGAAATACTGTGATCAGCAGAGAATATTCTTTGGTCTTTATGTTTCCTATTAACCAGGCTTTTGCCTAGAGCATTTTTGAGATCCTCTGGTTTTCCAGACTCTTAAAAGAACCATGAAGTAACAACAGATTTTTGCAGTTGACAGGCAAATAATCACCCTAATATCAGGCTGTATTTGTGCAAAAAGAAGTAAACGTAATAAATCTTATATGTTTGAGGATAAATAAGTCAGTTTGACCATTATCTGCTGAAAGATAATAATGTAAGCAGGAAAAAAATGAAATAAGGAGTCTTATGGGGGTAAATTTTGATTCACCAAGAAGTGTTCTTGGGGTGTGGAAGGTAATGCAAACACAACAGCTGTGTGTTTAATCACTACACTATGAAATAGTTTTATAGAAATATGGGCTTGAATGCTAAAAATGCAAATGGACTTATCTGAAGTTAGTTTGATAGTTACTATACATAATGCAGGTAAAATAAAGCATGATGGATTTTTAGCTAGTATCCAGCAGCTGCATGATAAGTATTTCAGCAAATTAGCGAACACACCTTAGCTGATTATTGTAGGTACCTATTTCCCATGAAATGAAATCATCTCCCCAGCTGAGATTGCTGCAGCTCAGTTTCAGAAATTAAAAATTAAGTGCTCAATTCAGGGTGTGTAGTCACTCAGTTGCATGAATCGATCCAGGCAGATGGATTTTGAGAGATATTAGGGAGGTAGGGTCTCCTGCTTATAAAATACATGGTATGTCAATCTCTGTCTTTACACATCTCTGACAAGGATCACTGAGGACTTTGTTACGCAAAGTGATCGTCATCCTGTGTTGGCAAACTAATTGAGAAAGTTAGTAAATGTTCTGTTAAGGCTGACTGTCAAAGACACAGCTTGCTCTTCCTGTAGATTTTACCGTAGTCGCTATACTTCAGTTAAGAGAAGCAGCTGGAAACAGAAGGGAGTGACACACTTTTGTGGTCTAGATATTTACAGATCCTGTTTTGCAATACTGGAATCTCACTTTATGGTCCAGTATTGTAGTGTCATGTGGTTGTAGAACAGTCTGTCACAGAGATAACATGCTTTCAAGACTGTTAAAGAGGCTTACTAAGAAACTTTTAACTTACTCCACAGATAAATGCTGTGGAGGAGGATTCAGAGCTTTATTTTGGATGGTGGACCTTAGATACCTTGATGTTTTCAAGATTCTGAAGTAAAAAACGATGATCTGCTGTAGCCTAGTCTTGGTGCTGGAAATGCAACCGGAATGAAATGAATCACTTCTCGTGTAGTGTGAACTAGTTTAGTGATGATTACAGCTGAACTGTACTTTGCTAAAACTTCAATCTGTTGGTTCAAAAAAGTGTATGGGTATTGTATAAGATACTCCTCATCCTGAAGAGGGACATACATACAGTTAGTTTGGTTAGGATGTAAATTTGTTCTTAAGCAGGCTAAAATGATTAGCTTTCAAAGGGAGTTGGAAGCATGTGGTTAGCAAAAAAAATTGTTGAAATGAGATAATAATTTTAGTGGAACTCTTGGATATCAGACTCTCACTTCTGTATCTTTACGGTCAAACTCTCTTTATTGTTAATTACTCTGTTTTTTTACTGTATAAGATGAAGAAGTTGATGGAGGTTATGAGGATGTCTTGGATGGTCCAGTTGGTGGTATCACTCCAGCAGTTCCAAGTGGCACGAAGGAGGCGCAGCTAGCTAAACGCATCACCAAAGGAAAGAAAACACGGAGAATCCTTTCTAACAAACCACAAGATTTCCAGGTAATAGATTTATTAAATGTTGAGTGGTCCCTTTCTCTGCCTGTAATGTGACATTACACCTTTCACATAGCCTGAGCATAATTTAATGTCAGATTGTGCAAATCTAATGCACTCTAGAGACAATTAGCCTCTTCATTTGAAAGCCTGTATTTCAAAAGTATTCTTCAAATTTACCTGTTACAAGTCCAGTTTTATTTCTGACTGAAATCTAGATGAACCTTAATTATTGTATAGTTGTACAGATTTCAAACTACAGTAGCAGCTTTCAAAATAAGTAGTAAAAGCAAATTAAAAAAATTTACTGAAATAGTTATCCCCAAATTGTCTTGTAAAATTCAAATTATACTTGCTATGATAATTAAGTTTGAAAGGTCTGTCGAAGGTATATCTGCCAGCTACTTCTGGTGTTGGATAAATTTTTTGCTGGTATGGTAAGAAATTGTTGCAACCAGCA
>WTSP01026987.1:36826-108341 GCA_025331215.1 Actenoides lindsayi | reverse complement strand
CCTGACCAGAATTAGTTCTGTTTTCACTCAAACCAGGACACCCATACATGGGGGGGTCCCCAAATGGGCTGCTCACATCCCTCAATTCTTCTCTCTTTATCCCTTCTCCTACCGGCAAACCAAAGCACCACCCCACACTTGGTGACTGATGTTGGTCAGCAGCCAGACCCTTGGCCCCAGGCAATGGCTTGTGGGCCAAGATGCCAGGAGTCACTGAAGCCAGGACACTCCAGAGGAGTGGTACAATAGTTAAACCCATGTGTTTTTCTCTTGTAGGTTTTATTCAAACTTCTTTTGGGCAGTGCTAAATTTGGAGAAGCTGCCTTATTCCTGTCTGTGTTAGCTGTCTTCAATGTCCTCTTCGTTACCTGTATTCCTGTCATCCTTTATTTTACCAAAGTGGAGTACTGGAGCTCTTTCGACATCATTCCCTGGGGAAACCTCTGCGGATTTTCAATTCTCTTATTGAGTGAGTAGACAGGGGGCTCTTGCACTGTTCGGGGTGGAGGAGGGTGCCAGAAGCTGGCTGTCAGTGGAAGCTGCAGACCTCTGACATAATGGAACTGTTTTCCCTTCTTCTCAACCTAATTATTAGCTTGAGAAATTGTGCAAACGGTCCATTCCTAGGCAACGTAGACCCCCCCTCCTGCTGTTATTACCAAGCTAAAATATTGTGGCCCTCATCAGAAGATGCTGTGGGACGAAACTGTAAAGCTTGTCCTAACTCCTACTCAAGAACTTTGCTTCACAGAGACAAGCAATAGTTTCCCAAGCTGTGATTGGAAGCAGCCCTGCCAGCAGGGCATTGCCATGAGCTCATCAGCATTCCCCAAGCAAGCAGGTTAGACCAGGACAGTCAAAGCCAGTCTCTGGTGCCTCTGCTGATTTCAGTAATAGCTAATTGCTATTCCTAAAGAGCAGGAAACTCTTGGAAATGTAGCATTTCATAGAACTGATGGGAATTTGGTAGGCGGCACTCCTTTCTTCTGCTGCCACTGCTGTGCCACCAAGGGAACCCAGCTTGGGAGGAATGCCAAACCTAAGCTGTAATGATTCATGGTCATCAGAAATATGATTCTGCACCTTGTTAAACTAGATGGGTTGACTGTGCTGCCACAGTTGGGCCCTAAACTGGATGACAGCATCACATCATCTAAAACATTTCTTTCTTTTCTGCTGGAAATAGCCATTCTCCATCCCAATCGTGAGTGTCAGCTCAGCTTACCCTGAACAGTCACAATGCTTGACTCTAGAAGTCCAGTTAATCAGTGGACTCGATGGAAGGTTTCTGTAAGAAAATAGTGCAGAACTTCACAAGCAATCACTGGGGTGTTCAATGTACAGGTACTATGAGAAGACAGCCAGAGCACCAGCTCCTGACAAGTTCAGTATTGGCAAGACTCTCCTGACTTTGCTAAAGCTAATCATCTAAAAACAAGGGTGAATTTGGTACAACACAGTTATTAATTTGTCACAAGACACTTCATGAACAGTGTATGGATATTACAATGGAGAAATATTATAATCATTCATTTGTAATGCTATTATACTTTCATTGTATGAAATTACATTTAGCAAGTTCCTGTGTGGAAGAGGGTTAGACTTACAGCACCTTCCACCTGCAGCTGGAGGCAGCTTTTCTACCAAAAGAGTATCCAGCTAGAAGCAACTGTTTGGCTGAAAACTCACAGATGTGGTGCTTAGTCTTTCAGCAAGACAAAATGCGTTGGTGTAGAGACTGGGCACGTTACGCTAAGAGACGGGTTGTACCCAAACCTCACCCTGATCCTGCCACTGGACACCAGTGGGATACAGAGGTCCCCAGAAAAAGCAGCATCTAAGGCAGATGAACATGCAGCAGACAGACGTCTGCACACAGGCATCTTCCAGGAATAACAACAGAAATTAATGTCTTATATGCATACAAGTAATAAAGCATAAATGTTTCAAGTGACATTCCCTCTACCTAGTTTCACTGCAGTAAAAGGTGGTTTTATTTCCTTCTTCAGCATTCAATATTCTGCTAAATTTTGGGATTGCTATTACCTACCCCACCTTGATTTCTCTTGGAATTGTACTGAGTGTCCCAGTGAATGCAGGTAAAAACTTCTGTCTTTTACATCTTAATGAATATACTAAATCTAGGGCCTTTCAAATACACAGCAGGGATAAAAACAAATAGCTTTATGAAACGTGTTTTGCATCTTCTCTTAAAGAGTTACAGAGATGACACTGATTAAAAATGTATAATTTGTGTGTTAAATATGTATTGTAGAATATCATATGAATATTTAGAATCTCTAGAATTGCTTTTTAAATTAATGTCCAAAGAAGCTTGCATACTGAAAAACAAAGTAGATTTGAAGTCGTTCATCTCTGGGCTGGGATGAAAACTCACAGATGAAATAGAAATCAATTCTTAATGATTTCTTCAAGGGAGGCTTAACACTAAATTGAAACAAATAAAAGTGTTTACATTTTATAGCAAATATGTACTAGTAACCCTGCTTGCCTTGGTAAATAACATTGCAGGTGTTTATCAAGAGCACTGGACAATTCAACTTTGGGCACAGCATGGTATATTTCTCTGACAGTTTTCTGAAATTTAGCAAAAGCCAAGAGACTGCAGAGCCTGAGAGGACTCAGCAGCATTGTGCAGAGGCAACCCTGGCCCAACCCAGAGCCACCTTTCCCAAACCAGGCTCCTAAACCCCAGCGCACTGAACTGGTGCCACGGTGCAGGCGGCAGCTCCCGGCTTTGTGCCAACTACATACACACACAGATCTGGGAGCTGCCCTGGCAGACTTTGGTACCAAATGGTGTGATCTCCACCTGAGTGTGTGCATGGCTCAGGGTGTGAAACATTTCTTACTCAGAAGGGCAGTCAGGGTGAGAAGAAAAACTTACAACAGGGAGCTGCTGCACCAGGGAAGGGAAATGCCCCTTTCACTGCACACCCAGACCTTAGTGGGAGCTCCTGTGCTGTCAGTGAGCAACGAAGATGCGGCTGCAGACAACAAGTGCAGCTCCAGGCATTGTGACTTTTTGCACCCTGAGCTCATGGGCCAGCTCTGCCTGCTGTGAAGAAGGCTGTACCCTGCTGTGTGCTAAACCAGCAGGAACAGCAGTCTCCCTGTCACAATTCCCTCCATGGCCGTATTCTCCTGCCACAGCCAACCTTCAGAGCCATGGAGGCAAGAGAGTGGGAGGGAAGGGGATGCTGCCTGAATGCTCTGTCTTATGTAATAACTCCCGTTCAATGTCCCACGCAGTTGTTGATCACTACACGAGTGAAATTGTCTTCAACAGTGTCCGAGTAATCGCCATCATCATAATTGGCCTGGGCTTTCTCCTGTTGCTCTTGCCAGAAGAATGGGATGTCTGGGTAATAAAGCTCCTCACGCGTCTCAAAGTCCGGAAGAAGGAAGAAATCCCTGAGGGGAATGGAGACATTGCTTCAGGACTGCCTAACAAAAGCCGGAGAACTCGCCCCTCCATGTCATCCTTTGCTCATTAAATGCTCTTTTTACCAAAACTTTGTGGTTAAATGTCACATATGATGATGCAAAGGACTTTTCTTGGGAAGAAGCACACCTGTCCAACATGGTGTACATACCTGTACAGTTTTGATATGACACCATCTAAGGCATCGAGTCTTGGCATGTCCAGTTTGCTTGTACTTTTTTCACATCAGACCTTTCACTTAAGTAGTACACTGAAAAAAAACTGCAAACCAAGAACCTCTCTTCTCTTTTTAAATGAATGTAATATATAGTCAAAATATATTTGCATAGGTTATTTTAAAGAATGATTTTCATGAAAAGCAGGGCAGACATTTTGAACATTAGGTACCGAATGATGCATTGCACACTGTGATTTAAAAGAAACAAATGCTATGCTACATCACATGTTTATTTTTGACCAGAGCTGTACTCTGAAAGTTTTCAAGGAACAAAAAGGGAATCTTTTGGGGGACAGGAAGATGGGGGGAGGAGTGAAAGGGAAGGAGGTTTGGAAATCACTCTATGTAGATGAGCGCACGTTGCGCTGCAACCAGGAGAGAAGTCAAGTGCTAAAAATGCTTTCACTAAAGCACTAGAGAGAAAGCAGTTTAGAGCCCAAATCTCCTTATTCTGTACATGACTGTAGTCCACGTTTAAAATCATGCAAGAGAAATCCAGTGCCTTCTACAGAACTCTTGTCTTTATCCACGCAGAACCAGGTCCCGCCCCAAGGCACTTGCAATGGCAGGACTCAGGCTTGCAGCCCCAGAGGACCCCAAATTCCCACCGACATCAGGATGTGACCCCCACGCTTGCCGTGATTTCTGTGGGAACATGAGGCCCAGGGGACTGCAAGTTTGCGTGCAAGAGACCTGGTTCTCTTCTCACTTGCGCAGGTTTTACCCCTGTGTGGAGCTGCGCCTGATTAACACCAACAGGAGGAAGGGGAAGTCTTGGTCATGTGTGGGATGATCCAACAGAAAACGATCAAAGGGGTTGGCAAGAGTGTGGTTGCTGATGTACAGTCTGAGAGCACGGACTAAGGGGGTGAATCGCCAGTTGCTTTTACTCCATAATTGTGAGTGTTAAGAGTTAAAAATGTAAGATATTTACATCAAATGTAACACTTTTTATGAAACTTGTAAGCACCAGGATGTTTACTTACGCGATTTTGGTTCGCCATTAAATTTCTATCTGTGATAGATCACATGCTATGTAAAAAAGAAAAGGGGGGGGGGGAAAGGTTATAGTTTACTATTTTTGAAGTTTACATTGTTGCATACAAAATTAAAAGTGTTCTTTTGAACTGCTGCCATAGCCTAAGTGTCCCTGCTGCCACAGAGGTCCTCTTTGTCTCAGGCAGCGGTGGCATCCACTTCAAAACATTTTAGCAAATTAACTCCAGATTCCATTATCTGTTTGGCAAAGCTAAATAATAAAAAATTTTAAACTCAACCTCAGCCATTGATATCTGTTTTCTTCACTTGACTGCACCTTTATTTCAGTTTTACTGTGGGTAGTATTTGGCCAAAGTAATCATTAGGCAGCAACACAACCATCAAAGCAACCAAGGCTGCAAGTCGATGCACTGCTTGCCTGTCTGTCCTCAACAGCAAAGGCCGCTCTAGACCTCCTGGACAAATCCATCTGGAGGGCTAATGTTTGCCATCGGTCAGGAAACACATGTCCAGTAAAAGCAGACCAAACAAAAAGCTTTGGAACCTTCCTTTGAAACCGCTAGCCATACATGCATATGCTAACAAGTATTTAGGGGCTTTGGATGGGACTTAAGTTTGCACATTAATAGTTAGGCCCTAGGCCAGACTGTATGTTTGTTCCCCACATACCTCTTCATGACCACACAGACACTAAAGACTAACAGAGATCACACAGAGAAGCAAAAATCTGAGGCTGTGGGAAGCTGATCACAACCACCATTAGGTGTTACACACCTAAATTTTTAAATCTATTTCTTTGCAAAGTAGAGGAGGGCAAGGCACAGGACAAGAGCACAGGTACAACTCTAGTAACAGGTTTGAAGGGCAAAACTAGACACTTGATCTCAAAGGTCCCAGATTAAAGTTTAATCAATCTTGAAGTATATCACTTTGTCATCCTTGAAGTACCCTGTCATAGTTTAACCTCTGCTGGAAGCTAAACAATCACAGAATGTTAGGGGTTGAAAAAGACCTCAAAAGATCATCTAGTCCAACCCTCCTGCCAGAGCAGGATCACCTAGATAAACAACACACAGCCATTCACCCACCACTTCCCCCCCTCCCTCCACACTCCTTCCTATGGGATAGGAAGGAGAATCAGGAGGAAGAAAAAAGGCGAGACCCTGGGGATTGAGATAAGGACAGTTTGATAAAACCACACAAACAGAGAAAAACCCAACAGTAATAACAACAGTACTAATGAAATTATATACAAAGTGAGTAATAGAAACCGGGAAAAGCTCTACCTGTGCCCAAGACACCACACTTTCCCTGCTTTGGCTGCACTGAAGCAAGTTGAAAACAGGTGTCACCATCCTGGGCCAGTAGCTCCCCCCACCCCTGCTTTATATAGGGGCAGGATTCAGTATGGTATCAAATATCCCATTGGCTGGTTCAGTTGTTTATCCTGGCTGTGGTCTCTCCCAACTGCACCCCCTCCCCACTGCTTGGGCCAGCAGCTGTTTGTGTTAATTAACCTGAACCAAACCCAGGACATACATCACACCCCTCCCTAAGCCCCCTGTCCGAGCCAAGGCCAGAGAATAATGTACAAATGATCCTTCCATTTTCCACAGTCGCAATAAATGGCATCTTCTGTAATTTCTGCACTCTGTTTTACCATGTGTTTGATGTAGCCTGGTAGGTATCCAAAAGGCTCTAAAAGCCACTTTAAAAACTAACATGTGTTTATTGCTAAAACGACAGCAGATTTGTTAACATTCAGTGTGGATTGTGGATTTACGCACCAGAATACAGAGCAGCATCAGTAAAACTGCATGATTTACCAGATGCAACTGTCATTGCTTCCCTTGGCTCGTCCTTTCCAAGAACAGGCTACACAGGCACAAGGGCTGGGATTACACGTATGTGCATCTCTAACCGCCAAATCTTTGCAGATCTGAAGCTGAGTAATGAAAGGAACTGGAGTTGTTGGCTCTAACCAGAAGGACAAGGCAGAGTGCAAACCCTTCTGGGAAGGCATTAGATGTAACCAGATCACCCTTCAGGTGAAGGCGAGATTGAACCTTCCTGATCTTGGACTGTTAAAGGACTCCCAGGTCAAACTCGGTGGCTTGGAGAGAAGGGATGAATTGTGACAGGCCCCCCTGCTTGGCTTTGTAGGCCAAAGCACTGGGCACAATCTCTGCAGCACCCTACCAGTCAGACCCACATGCTGGCCTGTATGGACTCCACACACCTCTGCAGTGTCATACCTGAACTGCAGAAGAGAGCAGGCCTGGAACCAGCACTTTTAACCCACCCTTGGCCACCTCAAACATGCCCCTGAAGCAGAACTGCAGGTCCCTGCAGAATCAGGCCCTGCTTCCTGGTGTCTTTGAAGCTATCTCCTGCATCATCACTGTGTGTCTCCTTCCCTCACAGAGCACTGTCAGCCACCAGTGTGCATACTTCTTCAAGGGCTGACCTAGATTTCTGCCCCAACTTAGCCCTCACAAAATGCCTTGTGTCCTCCAGCAAAGAGGGAAACCAGTAACAACCCAGCAGGCTTGTTAAAAGGGCAAGCTGAAAAAAATCTCAGGAAAGTAAATACCACCACCAGACCTCATTGCAGCTGCTGTTTTTGCTGCTGCACAATACATTGCAGTTAGGAATCCAAGGAAGGAACAACAGTTCTCTTCCTCCCTTGCACGTCTTTCTCCTTGGCCTGTTGTCCATAGTTGTCTCCTGCTGCTACCTTCATCATAGTACTTATTGCAGCTCTCCACAGTGACATGAGCCTTTCATCAGCACGTTAAGTCAGAGCTGGACTTATTTTAAAAAGTTTCTCCTGTTCTTCTGTCCAGGATGGTTGTATTCATGTGAGTAATCTTCAGAAAATAGCCATGAAAGGCAGAAATCCAACCACAATACTCAATAGATGAACAGAAGACACTGAAATCAAGATGTAGCTTAACTGTTTTGGGGGTTGAGAGTAGACTGGCAGGACCTGTAGATCACCAAGTTCTGATATGTCTCCTGTATGCTCAGGGACAAGGCTCTGTAACAAAGCTAGTGCAATATTGAGTTGGTGAGGGTTAATACAGACAGTACCTTCAACCTCCAGAAAAGGCAACACCACCAGGTTGATATAATTTCTGGTTAAAAACCTTTCTGCTACTGTGCCTGCAGGCCTGTAAACCCACTGGAAAATGAAAGCTTCCCTGTGCAGTGAATACATAATTCTGAATCAACTTGGGTAGCTCTGGATAATATTCCAAATAAACTCACAAATCTGCACAACAGAAAAATACGTGAACGCTCTTCTTCTTCACTGAAAAGGACGTTGTAGGTCTCCAGCACTTCAGAAACCCTAGGAAACAGCACTAGTCACCTGCCTGGGCTACATGGTCTCATAGAGCAGGTTGGGACTAGAGGGGGACTACACAGACTCAGAAAGTAGGCTGGGGCTGCGGGGTTTCTTCAAGGAATGGGGAAAGAACAGAAGCCAGAACCGTTGCAGCTGGTGTGAAGCCGAAGCACAGGAGAGCTGCAGATGGGATGAGGACAGAAACGCCATTTAGGAAACACTTTACAGGGGAAGATGCCCACCTGCACCTTGCTGTAACTCCAGTCTAAAGAAATGGGGTCTGTGCACGTACTGTAAAGACTGAAACTATGGGGAGTTTGGCTCCTTGTCCCTGATCTGTACTGCAGAAAGGACAGAGTTCCGCAAGGCCTCCAAACATGAGCTACTCCTTGGCAAAGGCCAAAGCTGAGAAGCTTCTTTCACAGTTGCAAGTTATCTTTGCAGAAACTGCCAGCAATAATGGATTTTGATGGATGAGTTTAATTAGCTCATCGTTATTACAAAAGAATTAGATTACATTTTCTTCTTTAGCTGGCATGTTCTAGGGCATTTCCATAATAACCTGCACCTTATCTATGTCCTGAACATTAAAAAGGGAAATAAGAAAAAACAAGAGAAATGAAAGATCTTCAGAAGAGAATTCTTCATCTCCAGGCTCTTCCCTCCAGTTCTAAATTCAGTCCAGCTAGTATCTCAAGACAGCTGACAGTGCATCGATTGGGAACAGCCATCAACTGCAGAGCATCTTTCACCCAAATTAAGAGAACTAAAGTAGATGTGCTTTAAAAGTTACCCACCATAAATTGAGAAGCCTTCTAAGGAGTGACATCAGTAAATTTAGAAGCCCTCACCATGTGTTGTAGGCTTTTCCACCATATCCATTACTTTATGTCTATTAGTGCTGAATGCCACCAGGTATTTTACTGCATGGCCACATGACAGCAAGAGATCCTCCTCTGAATCAATAAAAAAGTATGATGGGTAAATAGGCTTTTTTAACCAGTAATTTATGGGTACACACAACAGGAATGGCCTCAGCACAACTCCTTTGCTAATCTCTCTCCTTTTGAACAGTAATAATTTCCTCCTGGTCTCTGTTTCCTGCCTCACTAACCAGTTATTAGTCCACATGAAAGCCTTTGCTGTTGATCCATAGTAACTTCATTTCTTTGGTAAAAGGCATCATTAGAAACTGCAGAAATCTAAGTGCAGTGCTTCCTATTCTGTCTCTCTCTCTCTCAAAAAAAAAAAAAGGGCCAAGATGACTGTGGAAAATCATCCATCCTTCAAGAGTCCTTTTAATATGAAAGGACAAGACCACTGAGATACTGAGACCCCTCCTTCACCTTTCCTTAGGGGAGGGCTGCCTTGGCTAACTTCCACAGGTTATTTACACCAAACTCCAGCTTCTGCACATACCCATGGCTGACCCAGGCATTCAAAAGATTCTTCTATGTGTCTTAAAAGAATCCTAAAAGCTGGATTCTGGTGACATCCAATCAGCAGGACTTATAAGGATCTACAAATGTGAACTTCAGCTTAGATTTCCTGCCCTGCTGGTCTTGAGCATACATTATGGGCCACTGCACATAGTTCTGCTGTCTCCCAGCAATAGGTCTCACTGTCCCTCTGGCTTCTGAAACTGCCAAGTCTTTAATGACTGCAGCCTAGTAAACAGTAAATTGCACAATATTCTCCTTGTGATTTTCAGCCAATAAAACATTTTAAATGCCTTCCTGGCTTGTAAACAAAGGCAACTCTTTTTCATTGTGTGATTTTGGATTTGGTCAAAGGCATGGCACTTGGTAGCTTAGCTGCTAAGAAAATCGATATTGATCTCGGGAACAAATACTCTGCATGTCTGAGAAGATTGTTGCCTTTGTGCATGTGTAAGCAGCCCCATCTGATATAGTACACCTACGCTTCACAGCCAATGTGCACAGTGAACGTAAGGTAATCACTGCAGCTGATGGATTAGTAACTACAATACCTGAATGCAAGCATGCAGATGGATTTTTTTTTTTGTAAAGAATTTCAGGATGTGTCTCAGAGAGAACCAGGAACCACTTCTTTGCTTGTAGTACATAACATGCTACAGAAATGTGAAGGCATCCAAATGAAACTCAAAAGATGAGTTTTCCTCTTCCATTTGCATAGCTTGGAAAATTGGAGTCTGCTTGTGGAACGGGCAGGTTCCCAGGTTCCCATCTAGCTTTCTCACAAAAAGCTGAGCATCAACATTGCTGCAAAGCAAGCTTGTCTCATCCTCGTTAGGCTTGGAGAATTGCTAATCAGGAGCGAACACAAGAGTACGAATTAGTCTTCCCACCTTACCATCACCTGCTTTTCTCAAAATACTTCTTTCTCTGTTTTCTACCTTTCTAACTGAACAGAAATGAAATACTGGCATTAAAAACAAGTGCCTATAATAAATGTAAATTACTTCATCACCATAAAAGACTCCTGAACCTCCAGGTGTTGCATTTTTTTTCCTCATCATAATTGTCACTTCTATAGGTAGCCTAGTGATGTTCAGACTGCATTCCACAGAGTACTACGCTGATGTCCACGAGAGGTCACAAAAACAAGCAAATCTATCCTCAGCAGGCTTCAGATCACTAAACGGAGGTCTGGAGAAGGTGAAAAATCACTGTTTTGTCTATTCCTTCTCCTTCTGTCTCCATACCAGCCCGTGCAGATGGCTTAGACCTTCCTAGTCAAATCCCTTCTAGCACCACCAGATGAATACACACCCTGAGCCTTCTGATACATGCAGAGCTACTGCAGAAAGATGTGGCAGCCTCTACAGCTGTCCCTCCCTCAGTGTCCCAACCCATGTGCTCAATTCTCTATGTTCATGCCACTTTGGCACTCCCTAGTGCAGGGATCCTCATCACAACACTCAGCAGAGGCAACATTATGAGGAAATCAAGGTAAGAGCCCCAACACACATTTAGTTACAAAATAATGAGATAATTCACATTCTGTTAGGGATTCAAAAAATCAATTTGCTAAGGCCACCAAACAGAAGCTGCAGTTTTCTTTCTCCTCATACATTCCTTCTTTATTCATTCAAAACCCTAAATTTTTTGCTAACTAATCCAAAGAAGCTTAAGCATAATATTGTTAAAGGGAAATGAATAAAACTCCACATGAAGTCTTTATGAAATAACGAAGAGGAGTGCTTTGCCTAAGACCATGGGAAGTTCAGTATACATTTCTTAAACTTTCAGAATCTGTCTCTTTCAGATCTTTATTTGCAAGTGTTTGGTATTAAATGCGTTAAGTAAAGAGAAAGAAGTTTTATTCATACACATCGACAGATCATTTAGTATTATCAGTGGCTACCAAATAATGAATGTGTTAATTATTAACTAAGAAATTCATTAACTGTCTGCCAGTTCTTAAGCAATTGTCTTACAAACCTCAGAAAATTATTGCTCAAAAAATCACTGGTCTTCTCTGAATCCCGATTCTTCAAGAGGGCTATTGGGTTTTTAAACGATTTTTGAAAAGCTATTTTAAAGATTAAAAAATTACCAGTTCTGTTAAAGAAGAACCTATACGAAAGAGAGTTTAAGTTTTACTGAACCCTAATAAACCACAAAAATAACCTCAAAAAGCAATATAAGGAAAACTTCAAACAATAAAGAAATACAAATGCTTCCCTTCCATGAGAACAAAGGGAGTTTCCACATGTACCTTTGCAGACTGCACCCTCAGAGCTGCTGCTGTGAGTAACACGCGAGGGAGGGTCTTTAGCCAGGAGAAGGATGAAAGCCGAATCTGAAATCTGGTCACACAGGACCTCAAGAGTTCCACTCAGAGAGATGCTTGATTTTGAACGATTTAAGCAATCTCTCAAAATATTTTCAAAGAGGAGCAGAAAGAGGTGATTAGAGGCGATTACCATTTACAGTTCATGGTGTCCTTCACTTACTCTTTTTTTTCTTTTTTTAATAATAAAACCATGCACAAGCAATTGTTGTGATTGTTTTGTGCTTTTTTTTTTTTTTAATTATTTTCTTTCATCAGGCGTAGCAAGGAACACTGTAACACCAAAGGAGTCAAGAGTTACATCTTTAACAGACATATGAGAAGCAGAAAAATCTTAATATATGGTTCTCTTGCACTATATATTTTTTTTATATAGAAAAATGGAAAAGAATATCCCAGGCTGCCTCGGGTAAGATTTCAGGGGGGGTTGTTTTTCTATTTTTTTTTGTTTTGGTGTATTTTCTTTGTTTGGTTGGTTTTTATTAGCAAAATAAATAGTTGGATACAGGGCAGTACTGCTTAAAGAACTAATTTTTTCATTCAGTTCCCCAAAAATCTATTATGAATAAGGATCATACATTGGAATCTTTCAACGCAAGAGAAACAAATTAGTATCAGACACTGGAATGGACTGTCCAGGGAGGTGGTGGAGTCACCGTCTCTGGATGTGTTTAAAGAAAGGCTGGATGTGGCACTTAGTGCCATGGTTTAGCCCATGGGGCGGTGTTGGGTCATAGGCTGGACTTGATGATCTCAAGAGGGCTTTTTCAGCCTCAGTAGTTCTGTGATTCTGTAATTGAGCTCCTGGTGTAAGCACAAAGCTGCGCACAGCTACAGTACATCAAGAAGTACTTGCATTATTAGTCCTAGGGACACCTGTAACATGCTAATTGCTTCCAAAATGAAAGGAGAAATCATTATGGTTGTCAATCCAGAATGTGATGGGCAAATTTCAATTAACTACGGGGTAACTAAGGCTGTAGGTGAGATCTGTTTGGTGTTAATTGGCAGGCAAAGCGCACACAGTGCTGTATCCCAATTAGCAAGAGCAGTCTGAGAGCTGAACCACTGTACGAACACCAGACAATTCACTTTAACGCATTGCTGCCAGGAGTTTCACTGGGAGACGGGCATCTATTTCTTCAACATCTATCTCACTAACCACTAAATGGAAATAGAATTCAAAGGCTTCAGCTGTGGTAACCAGTGCACCTAATAAATTTGGAATTTTTTTCAGCCTCCCATCTTTCTAGAACATTTGCCTCTGCCTGGCTATTACAAATAGCCCATTTATTAGTTACTAGGCACATTTCCCAAAAGTAAAAGACTAAAGATAGATACTTAGAATTGGCTAACTAACAACAAAAAACTCCATCTTCTTATGATAGCAGTTTAACCAAAGGGAAATATTACCATTAAAAATGTATTAAATAAATCTGTCTTTTCTTCTATTCATGTACTTTCTACAACCAGATCACTAAATATCCATGATATCCATTACACAGAGTAATTTTTTTTACATTTACAGTTGTCTCCAGTGATTATTTATTGGGCTACAGGTCATTAAAGAATAAACTATTTACCACAAATATCCCAGATGTGCTATTTGGGCTATGTGATTAATTATATACAATCACATTATGCCCTCTCTTTCATGAGTGCAGTAACTAAACAACATTACATGCACCATAAATTTTGAAAACTAAACCACAACTGACATTTCTCATTATCACGTTTCAGTCTTGAGACTTAAAATTAATTTTCTTTTCAGTATTCATGCTTGTAAAAGCTGGAGCACAAAAGGGTAATAAGTAAGCTGTAATATAAATTTACTTCTTTAATTCTTTTCAACAGAAAAACGTAATTGAAATTCTACTTTTGTAGTGACTTCCACTCACCTTAAACCCCCTTTTCTATCAGAAATTGAATTACTGCCTTTCTAGCTCTTACCTACCACAATCTGGCAAACAGTTAGGCAAATAAGCATGGATGAGAACATCAACTGTGTTATATACTGGAGAGCAGCAGTTGCATTCCCCTTGCTCCTAAATAGTAACCTTCCAAAGGGTTGGTTAGGTGTTTGGACAAACAAAACCCTTTCCAGATCTGGTTGGGTTGCTGGGAGCTTTGCTGAAGAAGTGCAAATCCTTGGACTTCTCTTAAAATACCTTTCCTGTTTCAAGACAATTAAGCCACCTGCAAGAACCAGGAAAGCATGCCCAGCACCACCAGCAAGAACCATTTCCTACCACATGCTGAGGAAGAAAACCAGCTCAAGTCAACAGCTACACTCCCTCCCCGACCTAGCTGCCTACCAGCCTCACACACTAGGAGCACTGGCTATCACCGAGCTCCTGGTAAAGCCACCGCCCCGGGTGCCGCCAGGGGCTCAGCACCTGGCAGAGTTCGGCTCTTCCCAGCTGCCAAAACCTCGCCCTTCCCAAAACTGCAGCGCGCTGCTACGGCAACACGCGCCATAGCTTTCAAAACTGCCAAACTGCTCTGCTTTTCCAGGTGGCCCATGTGCAAATGGAAGACTATCGACTCTTCGGCTACAGGGACTGACTCGCCGCGAGGAAACGGCACTGAATCCCAAACAACGAATGAACGACGAAAACAACGAGCCAGCTTGCTCCTGGGCGCTGTTCACCATCACTGCAGGCTTCGCGCTTGGTGTCGCTGCTAGGCTGAGCTCATCAGGCGCCCACCTGGCCGGCCCCCAGGCTTCTGCTATTATTTTATCACCCTTACTAGGGGTGAAATGTTCGGAATTCCACCGGAGTAAAGCAGCTCTTCTTCCTCGTTCGCATGATCAGCTTGACTTACGGACAGAGCCCGTCAGGAGAAAGCTTTCCAGCGCGGCCGTGTGCCAGCCAGCGGCACCAAGCACCCCCGGGGCTTTAAACGCGCCTTTCGCAAACCCACCGCGCTCCCTCCTGAGAGGCCACAACGGGGAGAAACTCCCTGGGAGGGGGGGGACCGCCGCGGAAAGGAGGGAGGGTCTGCAGAGCTCCGTGAGGCCGAGTCCAACCCGGTCTGCCAGTGGCACCGACACCTCCGTCCCCATGGCGACCATAGCCCCGCGCGCGGGGGCGGGACAAGCGTCCGGCCCGCCCATCTCACCCCGCCCGCAGGGGCTGCGCCTGCGCACTGGTGTAAGCGCAGCGCGCGGTACCGCTTCCGGGATCGTGACCTTCGCCGCGCGGGTGAGTGCGGCCCGGGGCCCGGGGCTTTTCCTCCGGCGGCCGCGGGCGGAGCCGCCCTGACACACACACCCACACACCCACACCCACACCCACACCCACACACACGCACACCCCTTTTACCCGCTGCCTTGGGGTCGCGGGCAGGGCAGCGTCGGGCCCCGCTGCGGGAGCGGCGAGGAGCGGTGTGGGCTCGGAGGAGCCGGCCCGGGGCGGGGTGCGCTTGAACAACCACTGTTTGTGTTCAGGTCGGTGGTGAAAATGTCGGCGCCAACGATGGAGGAGAGGAAGGCCTGCTGGGGGGCCCGGGACGAGTTCTGGCAGTGCTTGGACAGCCACGCGGAGGATGCCTCCAAGTGCGAGAAGCTGCGGCAGTCCTTCGAGTCCCGGTGTCCGCAGCAGTGGGTGAGCAGCCGCCGCGCCCGGGCGCGGCCTCTTGCGCTCGGCTTCCAAAGCCCGTATGAAACGAGCAGAGCAGTTGTTGGCACGTTACCAACGGCATCGACCAGTAGTTACATTTGCCTTCTTAATGAAGGCATCTCCCGCTTCTTGGAATGCGGGATGTGTGCAGTTTTACCCTTCCTCGTTGGTAACCCTGCACCCTTGTCAAACCCAACTTGCGTGTGCACGTTTTTGGTCGTGTTGGGAAACTGAAACTCCTGAGCAGACCACAAACTGACCCAAGAGCTACAGCCAGTAGTGTGAAGTAGCTAAAGGAAAAAGAAAATACTATTGCTAACTTTCAGATAAATAGGGAACTGTACAAGCATACAGGCTTACTGTTCGTTTAAAAAAAAAATATTTATAAGTTCTTATACTTAGAAGCACGCAGAAATTCCTGTTTCCAAAGAGAAGCTAATACGGAAGGGAGATGACAAGCAGGGTGTGCAGTTGCATGGCATCTTTTAAGGCTGGCATCTGATACCTTGTGCATAAAATTACCTTTCTTCATGCAGTGTATCTTCACACCAAACCAGTCATGTTGGACTTTCTAGTTTTCTAAGCTCTAGCTGTAATTCTTAACTTTTTTAATAGACATTGCCTTTTAGTAATTGTATTGTCTGCAGAGCTGAACAGTTTCTGTTGGAGGACTGAAGTCAGTTAAAAACCTATTCACAGTTGCTGGACTGCTTTATGCTTTAAAGGCTGCAGTGCTGTTGCATGTCATCTCTAATCGTGACGTTTTCATTCATGGTGCTTTGTGTTTTGCATATCAGTGGCTTTAGGCAGTGACTTCAGAGGTCACATAGGCTGTGTTATCCTAGAAAAGCTGCTGGATTTATCTTTGCATTACAATTAATATTTGTTCACAGTAGTGAAAATAGCAGAGCAATAGACTGCTTTTATTAGGTGTTCATGGAAGTAAGGGGAGGGTTATGACAGGATACTGAAGTTCACTTTCGGAATAGTAAAAAATAAAACACCAAACACAACAACACTCCACTCTTTAGTCTTCTGCTTCTCCCAGGCAAGAAACTCCTAACTAGTGGATTGAGTTAAAATGCTCCCTAAGTTCAGTGATCAAAGGCTGTTTATGCCTTAGTCTTGTGATGCACAAAACCCCCTTTCCTCCACTAAGGCTCATCTGATGAATACTCTCTCTTTTTAAACAGGTTAAATATTTTGACAAAAGAAGAGACTTTTTAAAATATAAAAAACAGCTTGAAACAGAAGGGTATCATCCTCCAGAAGCTGCTAGAAAGTCTTAAGTCATCAGATTTATTTTCAAAGCACTAACTCTGGAAGGACAAAGCACGAGAAAGTAACAGAAGCTGTCTGAACTCAAGAACTGTCTCCCCAGAATGCATGCTGCTGCTCTTTTTGCAAGGTTTCATGTGACTGCTGAAAAAAACAGATGGTCAGGGATAGCTTTTTCATGAGTGTAAGTCAAAGAAATATGGTGCAGGGCCATTCACAAGTCTAAGGTTTTGAATGTATAATTAGTCAAATTGTTTCACAGGAATAAATGATTATTTAATAATGTAATGTACATATTGTAAAGAGAACAATAAAAAATGTTTTTCAGTAAGTGAAATGAGTTTTCCTTAAAAAAAGTATAATTGAGAGGTTTTTTAATTGCAACTCCATTTAAAGATACAGACTGTTACAGCAGAATTAAACTTGACTGTGGAAGATATTTAATATAATAACCTAGTATATCTAGATGCTGGAGCCACTGAATACTTTGGCTACAGTAAATTTCATTTGTGGTTATAGGAAGGCACCACTTTGATTTGAAGCATGGTCATCACAATTGAAGTAACTGCAATAAAAAGTGTATGTTTTGAGTTTGGGGTTGTTCACCCTGCTAGAAAAATTAGACAACCATTTGCAATATAAATAGTATTTATTTCCAATGCAACAGATTTATTTAAGGAGGTCAAATATTAAGGCATTTAAAAGTCAGTCTGAACACTACAGAGAACAAAACATGCAAAACTTAAAAATCCTCATTCACCCTGAGTTTGTATCATCTATTCAGTATTTCATGTTGTAGCACCATAGAAAGTCACCCAGCTGTACTGTAAGGCACAAAACTCTTGGTAGTTATTTTTGTTGCTTTTGCTTGATCACTTGTTGCCTTGTGTACTCCCAAATCAGCAGAGCTCCACTTACATGAACATTGAGTGATCGAATAATACCCTGCTGAGGAATTTCCACACAGATATCCAGGTGGTGAATCAGGTTTGCTGGGATTCCTTCATGTTCATTTCTAGTGAAGAAGAAAGAGTAACTTGGATCTGAGAAAAGTACAGGTGTTCCAGAAAGCAGAAGATGTGGAAGTCACCACAGCAACCAAACACCATTTGACAAAGGGCGCATCTGCCCTCAATATAACAGATGAGGACAAGAAACAATTTGTTTTTTAAAAGCAGTAACACATTACAGATGCAATGAGAGACCTAAGCTTCGACATAGGAAAACTGGTAGAGCACTTAATCTTTACTTCCTGGCTCAGCAATAGCTGAACGCCCAATGCAAGGACTCCCTCTCTGCCTTAGAAACTTTCCATATATAGCAAAATTAATATCTACAGATAAAATGACCAGGGCATGAGGCTGCTGGCACAGCAGGGAAGCTCAACTGCCCACTGTACATTCAGTGAGGTCTTGCTATGAGGGAATGTCAAGACTGATCGAAGACCTGAATTGGAAATATTTCACCTCTTCAGACTGAGCACACCATGAGATACCAAAGGTTATCAGTAATTAAAATTATGTTTAAGTAGAAGAGAACAAAATGATTATGAGAACGACATTCCGAAGACAAGCTACATACAAAAAGGCTTGAAAGACAGGTTATTTCTACCCACTTTGTCCTAAAAGGATAAGCAGGCCCTTCCTCCTGGTCTCACCTAGTGGCCCTGCAATTCCAGTAGCTTTCTGATTTGTAGGCACTTTTCTCTAGATTTCTTGAAGTAGCCTCCCCTTTGTCACATCTGAGACTTGCCTGATATAGGATCTGATTATTGCTTTTCTCTGAAGTCATCCCAGCCTCTGCTTCTACTGTAAAAAAAAAATTGCTATTTCATCCTGTGCCTCATCCTTAATTTTTAAAGCATCTCCCAGTTACGCATGCTCCCACTGCGCTCCAGTTCTCCTCACCAAGTTAAGCAGGGCAAACAGGCAGCCCTCCTTCTGGCTGAGCTCACCGCAGCCTACACATACAGGTCCCTGTATTACTAAAGTGAACAGATGGTACCTCTCTATCACACCTGGGAAACTGTAATCCATGCTGTTGCTACCTCCACCCATGAAAAAAAAAAAATTTATAATCACTTCCCATTCTAAATCCACCTTTACCAAGCTCACTGTCAAGTCAGCTGAACAAATTGGCTCACCTGATCTGCCACACCACTGTCTATACAAGGGGAAGTGGGGACAGTCCAGCGGTGAAGTGTGAACATCCCCCTTCAGCAGCAGCTGGCCTTGTCAGGGTAAGCAGCACCAGCTACCTGCTCACTTCACAAAGCATCACAGCAGTTTAAAGTTAAGCTGTCCTTCTGATTTCTTCCTCTTGCCAGACTAGTTGTTCTGTGGGAATTATTGTGGAGTATGCCCTGTACTTGGCACTGGTGAGGCCACACGTGATACACTGTATCCAGTTTTGGGCCCCTTGCTACAAGGACATTGAGGTGCTGGAGGGTGTCCAAAGAAGGGCAAAGAGGCTAGTGAAGAGTCTGGAGAACAAGTCTCTGAGGAGCAGCTGACAGCATCACATGGTTTTCATATGACCAAACCCTGACTAGTAGAAGGGATGGGCTGCAAGAGGTAGATTTACAAGAAATGTGTTTTCTTACCCCAGCAATAATAGTGACTTCTCTGGGAAGCAATACTCTGTAAGATCAAAACTTTTAGCAGTCTGCTCCACACCAATAATAGTGTAACCTTCCATTTTTTTCTGCTGCAAATAATCAACAAGCTGAGATGGTTTCACCTGTCAGTCAAAAGTAGAGAGAAATATACAAATAGTTAAGTATCACCATTTGTAAGCTTTGAAGTTACTCTAAAAATCAATGTACTTGGACAGTTTTTAGGATAAATTACTTTTATCCTCAAAGACTCCAACCATATACATTAGCTTAACATTACCTCAGCAACAGCACAGAATTTAAATAAAGCCACAAAAAAACATTCCAGGAATACAATGAACAAAAATGCTTCTGGCAGCTACAAGCCTTACATCCAAGTGTAAAAGAATCACTTTTGCACAGGGACAAGGTGCACAGTTTTAATTTAACCTGCAATTCCTTCCCAAAACAATACAGCAGCCAGTACTGAAGCTGAGTTGCTTTACTGCCTGCACTACAACTTGTGACAGCTTGCAGTGAAGAATTTCTTCGCTGACTTCATCCTACTCTCTAAACTGCTTATTTGTATTCAATGCTAATTTCTTCATACAACAGAAGCTCCATCATCAGTACACTTCTGCACAGAGATTAGGCACAACATGTGTCCGTTGGCATTCTGATTTAGGCAAAACACACTACAGCTATCTTGTTCTGAAGAGAAATCTTAATTGTGGGGAGGAAAAAATGAAAAACTTGCACTGAATTTTTCAAATGACTTAAAAGCTGATCTTGAAAAACTGATTATTATATAAGATTATGGATGCATTTTCTACCAAATACCAATCATATACATTGGAACCCTCATTTTTATTAGCTAGATAATAGGTTCTAAAAGCTTGGCACAAGTTAGCATCAGGAAAACTCAGATTATCCCCATGAAGTTACCAAAAGCAATGGATCAAGCAAGATAAATGCTGTTCAACTTATTTATAAAAAGTATTAATTTCCACAGAATCACTATAAAACAGAGTCATTTGTAACAACGACAGCTCACATAATCAGTTCATCACAGCAATAAGAAATTAGAAGTATTTTAAAAATTATTTCCTATGAGGTTGACCACACGCATGAGC
This sequence comes from Actenoides lindsayi, assembly GCA_025331215.1. Lineage (NCBI taxonomy): Eukaryota > Metazoa > Chordata > Aves > Coraciiformes > Alcedinidae > Actenoides > Actenoides lindsayi. The sequence goes on along the minus strand of WTSP01026987.1, from coordinate 87,906 downwards.
TTTTGTTAAATAAAAAGTTCATTTTTTTCAAGGTAAAAAAAAGACCCTGAACTATGCATGTGATGAACTGAAGATGTACAGCACACTTCATAGTTGTTATTAAAACGTTTCCAATCACCTCGACAAGGGGGAGCCACTGCTCTGCAGAAACACTAAGATGCTGAAACTGCTTATCCTGTATATAATGAAGATTGCCAACAACTAGTGCAGATGCCCCAAATATTTCACTTGTACGACATAAACCTACAAACAGAAGAAATAGTCATTTTTGTGTAGCAATTAAACACCAAGCCAGAACATTTTAGCAAGTGAAAAAGGACACAGAATCTGAAAGAGAAATGGTTACTTTAATTCTCTATTTCTGACCGGTTTCAGGTGCTTATTAGGTCTGTTCTAAGCCATGCCTTGTTCCACATAATTTACGAGGAAAAAAAAAGGTTTGTAACTTAGAAGATAAAAATTTAGCAAAACACTATGTCTGACAACATGCTTCTACAATACTAACAGCACCAAGTAATAGGTCTGTGTGTGTATAGACCACACACATGCACTTAAGCTCTCAATCCAGTACCTGTTAAATGAAAAGCCTGACAGAATGACACACTAGAGCATTAGAATGCAAACAGCACCAGCTTGTGGGCTTATATTTCATTAACAGTCTTACTCTAATTACTTACACTGCTGCCAACGGCAGCATGATGCAATAAAGTATTTGCAGGATTTATTGTATCACAGCTTGCATGACACTGTGAAGGAATACTTAATCAGGAATGGGCACTTTCCTGTCCAAAAGTCATGAGAAACTAGTAGGCCTACAAGATTTACTTTAATCGTTACAGAAAAAAAAAAGTAAAAGCAAATTATTTCCTTTAACTACATACATAGTTGAAAACTCAACTGTAACAAAGGATATAAACTAAGCATGATTTACAGCAAAGTTCTATTTCAGTAATGCATGCTATGTGTAAAGAATTTTTCTTTATCTTAATATGTAACTATAGAAGACACTTCCGAAGCAGGTAGTATTTCTTTTGGTTATCATTTTTTTTTTCCAGAGTATCTATTTCTCTAAGCAGTATTTAAATAAATGTCTAATTATCAAGGCAAGATGAAATTTATTCCTATTACCCAAGTGGTCCCAAAGATCTAAAATAGAAGTTTAAAAATGTGCAGTCACCTTACCTCCTAAATTGGTAGGTTTATCAATAAGTGACGCCACCACAATCAGTCTGCTGTTTGATTTACCAAGTTTAGCAGCACGATCCTGAAATACCATTTCCAGGTCTAAACTAGGAGTACTGTTTTTCCAGGGTATAATCTTTTTCTGAACATCAGTCCACTCTGTCTGGCTATCTGTTTCAGCTGAATTTGAACCTATAAAAACAAGTAGTAGTCAGGTAACTACGCAAGTGAAACGACTGCTTCAGTAAAGATGATAATCTAAATGGTAATAGACATTGCTTTATAGAACAGGGAAGGACTTGGGGCTGTTGGTGGATGAAAAACTGAGTATGAGCCAGCAATGTATGCTTGCAGTCCTGAAAGCAAATCACATCCTGGGCTACGTCAAAAGAAGCATGGCCAGCAGGTCAAGGGAGATGATTCTAACCCTCTACTCTGCAATTTTTGAATTCCATCTGGAGTACTGTGTTCAGCTTCAGGTTCCCCAGCATAAGAAGGACATGGACCTGTTCGAGTGGGTCCACAGGAGGGCCATGAAGATGATGATCAGGGGGCTGGAGTAGTTCCCCTATGAGGACAGGCTGAGAAAGTTGGGGCTGTTCTGTTTCGAGAAGAGAAGGGTCTGGGAAGACCATTTAGTGGCTTTCCAGTACTTAAAAGGGGGCATACAGAAAAGATGGGCAGTGATGCATTATCAAGTCATAGAATAAGAGATAACAGTTTTAAACTGAGAGTGGATGTAAGGAAGAAATTATTTACTGTGAGGGAGGTGAGACACTGGAACAGGTTGCCCACAGAAGCTGTGGATGTCCCCTCCCTAGAAGCATTTAAGATCAGGCTGGATGAGGCTCTGAGCAACCTGATGTAGTAGGTGTCGTCCCTGCCCATGGCAGGGGGATTGAAACTAGATGACTTTAAGGTTCCTTCCAACCCAAACCATACTGTGATTCTATGATTAGTCCTCTACTATTATTTTATAGTTTATATTCTGCTCACATAGGTACAAGTCTACTTCAGATGAAAAACAGAGATCTGACTGAATACAGATGTATACAACTACTACATACAGATAATTGTATTTAATATAGATTAGCTATATTTTACCCATGTCTTGTTGAGACCAGTCACTTGGTTTCAGATCAAGAAGTTCTGGTCGAGAATGATACCACTGAAATTCTGGTGGCAAAGGAACATCTGTGAATCTGTCAAATTTCGAGAGTGAGATCCATTCATCTTCAGCAAGTTCCGAAAGGCGGGGAAGAGTGTAAAATATTGTCTGCAATGGAGCACAGTGTTATTAGCAGAGTACCACTAAAGGAAGCAAAGCAGACAAATTAATTTCTGATCATTTTATTGCACGCGTCTTCTCTAGCATTATCTATGATTTTTATACTTGTTTTTCTTGGTACATGATACAACCCACTAATATATCTCAATATTTATCACTTTACATATGGTGCTATCCCAAATGTTCATAGATCCAGTCTCTTTCTCTCTCTGATTAGACATGTTTTAAGTATCTGCATTGATTACTGTTCTGAAATTCTACAACACCACAGAATTAATGCTACGCTTCTCAGCAGAGAGGCCTTCTGCAAATGTTGTATGTGTAACACCAGGAAGTTTTCAGACACACTTATGAACTTTTAGTAAAGTACTTGGATTGATTTATATAAAAAGGAATATAATCAAAAGCATTGAAATCTAGCAGTAAAATCCAACTCAGCATGACCGACACAGCTAGCCACAATTTATCAAGGAAGAACAAAGACACACCCCAAGGGAAAGGCTGAATAAAATGAAGCATTTAAAGCCCAGACATTTTGTTTATCTCAGTGTATCCCCTCAAGGTGAAGGTGAAGATGCACAAATGAATACATTTAAATATTTAGCAAGTATTAGCCTTGTTTTAGTACAAAAAAATCCAAACCAAAACACAATTTCCTTCTCTGAAAGACTGCACTATTTGTGCCAGAACATATGTATCCCTTTTCACATTCATATTTATCTTGTATTTTCTGCTTAGTTCTTCTCTTATTTTTATCTGCACCCCTATTTTTGATGTTTTTCTGCTCAGTGTTTACTCAGCTGTCAGTTATTTAAGGTATAGCAAAAAGGATAGCCGGAAAATATGCTCTAGAAGTTATATATCTGTATCAAATTCACATCAAACAACAACTTACTTAAGCAACCTCAAGTTACTTCTAAGAACAGGATATGTCTCAAAAATGCTAACTAACTACATGCCATTAAGTAGATGTTCTTCAGTTATTAGAAGCAGCCTTTCCAGCCACAAGTATAAAATCTGATAAACTCCCACACAGATGTGCACACTCATTATATATGCCTCTTCTTAATTGACTTAGGTTTTTAACACAGTATTAATTAGATAATTAAGCTGCAGTCTTTAGATTAAAATCCGTGACAATTTAGTTGAAGTAATTTTCCAGAGTTTTAAATAAATAGTTGACCATTATTCATTCTGCATTAAAACAAAGAAAAAAATATAGTTGTAAAATTATACAAATAACAATGTCTTGGACTTGCCTCCAGACTATAATCTTCAAGTGGATGAAATGTTGTAAAGAAGAAGTGATCTTGGATTCGCTGCCAGTTCCTTCTAGCATTCCTGCAATTGCAGAAAGTAATACAAGATGCACAAAAAGGCAATGTACTGGATTTTTATTTCTTTTTAATTGTCAAACTGGAACAAGGGAACCTGATTGTATTTACTACATACTGTATGGGGAACAAAACAATAAGCAAGCACCTATTTTCAGGAAAAAAAAAACCCAAACAAAACCACCACCAACCACCACAAAACAAACAAAATAACACACAAAACCAAAAACCAACCACCCACACAGCAGCATTCAGGAAATAAGTCTTATTTATGTTTCAAGAAAAGTCCATAATATGTCTCCAAATTCTATCTCGGAAGAAGCAAGTTTGGCAAGAAAGAGTATTCTATCTAGGTCTCTGAGGAAACTGAATACTAGCCTATGGTTCATTGTTAACTTTTGGCTGTAAAAAGAAAAAAAAGCAGACTCCTCCCTCTACTGCCTTTTTCCATCCCATGTCTTAACAGGCTAACTTGGGTTATTTAACAGTAACACTGATCAAGGAAATTAATAGTAATGTTCCCTAAAGAAAAACAAAAATTCTAAATAATTTTAATTAACTTTTAAAAACAGGGCTTAAAAAAAAAAAGGGGATATAAACACGCAGCTAGTACAAAATTTAACTGAAGTGTTACATTTCCAAATCAGTAAGCAGAAAACCATTTCTGTAAAGGTCATTTAATCGTCACTCAAAATTTATTTCCCTATTCATTCTTTTCCCCACAGATTTTTTTTCAAATATTAACACCAAAAAATACTTTGGATTTTTGTATTTGAGAATTTACTGGTATCAGGAAGTTCTGAAGAATCAATTTTATTGCTTCAAAACCCATCAGGCAAGTAAATTAAGCACTCCTGAATGCCTGTTTTTACCCCACCTCTAAACAATGAGCACTGTTCCTACATGCGTTGAGATTTTCCTCTTGTGCTTTCAGACTATAATGCTACACTGAATTATCATTGCATTCCCTTTGCTGATAATTAGATCTCCATTTCCAAGTTTTGGTTTCTTTTAAGCAGAGTTTAAAAAACCATGTACCCCCATAGAAAGTATCAAGTGCTATTTTAGACAATTGGACTTGCTGCGAATGGCTCAGAAGAACAATGTTAAGCTGTAAGTCAGAAGAGTATTACTAACCCTGTGCCATGCATGTTTTCCACCTGTTGAAGGCTAGATTCAATAACTGGTGTCAGAGCTTCAAATTCTTCCACATGCAACATTTTGCATATAGCCCAAATTTTTTTAAGGGCGAGTAATGCATAAAGTCGAATGCTGAAATTATGATTGAAACACCACTGTAGAACAACTATGAGGGCTTTCTTCACAGCTGGCTTCTAAAAAAAACAAAACAAAAAAACAGACCCAAAGATAAAGAAGTTTCTTTTAAGTTGTAACATACCATTCAAAAGTAGAAAAGTAAGAGTTGCCCGAGAAACAGCGTCATCCTCAAAAAACAGCTTTTCATAAAGTACAAAGCTTTAACAGTACATATACGTGCAAACACAGGCTTCAGAATGTGGTCCCAATTTCTTTCCTTCCTTCCTGGGCATAGACCTATATAGCCACACTTGTGTTTTGAAAATGTACTAATTTGCTTTAAAAATTACTATTCTGCACACACAGAAACCTCTACTTCTGATTTTCTAGCACTTAAGTTGATCTTGCAAATGCATGCGAGCACTGAAAAATAACAGAAATGCTGAGGTTGCTACAGATGTGAAGTAGTTGATCTACTGTAACATCTGACTGTATTTCATCCTCTACCTTATAGTTCAATTAAAAAATTGAGAATTTCAAATAAAGAATTCTAAAAGTAATATGGACTAGCTATTGCCAAAGAACGCCACATCTGAGTGTTGTTATTCTATAGAAAGATCCTCTTCTTCCAAGTTATCTCTGGCCAATTTCATGCAGATTAAACAAGAGCAGCAAGAAAACCAAACCCAGGTGCATACATGTTTAGTTAAAACTGCAGTATCTATTACAGAAAAGCTCACAGGTAATCAGGCCTTATGTATCCAGAACATCTGCCATTTAGCTAATTTTCATAAGTTTAGTATGTACAGAAGTGACAGGAAGCGTTAGTGTTTTCCATATCAAAGGATACCTTAGTAGGGAGTAGGTATTAAAAAGATTTTGAAAATAGACTGCAAAAGTGGTTTTTATTTCAGAAATCCATATACACTGCAGCTGAATAACGAATGAATACTTTCAGTGAAGCTTACCTTCTCCGAGGCATTTTGAAGAATGATGTCAAAGTGTGATAACACAGATAAAAATGTGCAGATACTCGTTTTAAGCTTTTCTTCATCCTGTGCATATATAAAATGTTTTTATAGCCTGTAAGTTTTCACAGCATGTTCTGCAGATGTAATATCAACATTATTAAAAACAAACTGTGCGTTTCCATTGCAAAATTTACTAAAATATGAATTACTAAGATTTCATTTTTCCTAACATGTTCTTCACTTTTTAATAACACATCAATCAGAATGAAGTATACGGCAATGTCAGCAAGCAAAAATTAAACCCAGATTCACTCTATGTCTCCCCTCTCACCCCCCCAAAAAAAACCAACCAAAAAAACCCCAAAAACCCAACCCTAAAGCCACTAAAAACCCTGGGAATTCTTTTCAGTGCTTGTACTTTTCCATGTCATCACAAATATGGGTATCAGATGCAGAATGAATAGCCCAGCATCAGCCTCACCCAGATTCTTCTGTACTGGAAGAAATGAATTTCCAAATTTCTGTTCACCACTTCTGTTTACAGATACAGTTCCTATGCATCCATTTTACCACAGCATTGCACTGGGTGTTTGAGTTCAGCTTATTTTGCAGTATGATCCTGAAAATCCTTTTTAGAGGCACTATTTTCCTGGATAGCCTTTGAAAATATAAACTTCCTTTTCCATGAATCTACATGTTTTCTGCTTGCTCTATTTGAATAGGTCCACTGAGATTCTGTACATTTGTTAGTAGCATGAGATCACTTTGATCCAACAGAATCTTCAATACATTATCTAAGATGATAGCAATTGCAATTGCCTGAGCTCTTGGAAGGAAATCTGCATTAGGAAAAGGTTACATCCCTCACTTTTCATCAGTTCAGATAGGTATGAAAAAGTATAAACTGCAAACTGAAAAATAAACTTTTTCCCCTTTGTAGAAAAAACAAACAAAAAACAGAAACCACAGCAAGCATCACTAACAGGCAAAGTTGTGTCAGAAGAGTATTAAAACTTGCCTGGGTGGGGTAAAAACATATGTATATACAATTTTTCAATTTTTTAATTTCATGTTAATTCTTTGCCTACTGTTTGGCTTTTAAAAAGCTACAGTAGGAACTAGGCTTTGATAAGCAAGAAGATGTCTACATTCAATTACTACAAGTGGTGACCTTCAGCAGAGGCACTGCTGTAACTAATGTCTTCCTATATACTGAAGGAAATGCAAGTACATACATTTTCTACTCAGCCTCAATGTACAATGCTAGCAAACCAAATCTACAATGCTAACAAATTCAAGGGTATTGATACAGACAATTACTATTTGTACAGGTCAACTATTGTGAGTAATTCCTTAAAAAAGGATCCAAGACATTAAGTCAGTTTTCCTCACCCAACCCTTTCACAGCTTTTGGATACCACAATTCAAACCCTGCCTCCAGTTTTGGAGCCACATTACAGAACTCCACTGTGAGAGAAATTAATATTAAAAGCTGCAAATTGAATATGTGTTATGCAAGTCATATTCCCACTGACACACAAGATGCAGAAGACAAAAGCTGGGTGGGGAAATCACGAATTACTTTGTGGAATGCTCCCAAACTCAGAATCTAGGGCATCCATTTGTTCCTGATGGCTCTTAAAATCAATGACTGCAAAGAGTACTCTGACTTCCTCTGCCAGCTCTACTCTGTCCAGAGCAGTACACTATAAAAGGAAATTTCTCAACTGTAAGAATTCACTTGTCTTCAGCCACTTCTACATCAGAAATGTCTAAATGTCTTTGACAATAATTCTGACTCGCTTCCAAGTTAATTCGATCAGTTCAAGAAACCTACTGGTTCTAAAGGAGAACTGGAATACATGGAAATGATGTATGGGAAGACAAACTGCACCCTCTTTGTTCAAATTACTCTTCAAGTGAATGCCAAATGTCTTACTTACATAGCAAAAGCAATCCCAGAATTTATTAAGCAAATGGGGGTATTTATGTAGACACAAGATGACAATCCATTCAATGGAGTATTTCACAGATGCCTGGTTGTTACTAAATCCAGCCTGAAAAACTTTGTCGAGGGTTCCACACAAAAAATTCTGAGAAAAAAAAACCAAACCAACTCAGATAATAATTTAGTATATTTTTAAGAGTTATTTCCATGAAGAACAAAATTCCAAGAGATCATTCTCAGCTTTATCATAATATTAGAAATATTTAATACTCAAATGCAAACATTTTAAAATCATCTTACTTCCTCATTATAGTTTTCAAAAATGTTATTATGAAGAAGCATTAGATGAAACTAAATATTCTCTATTTTCTGAGTGTTCATAAAGTACCAACATTTTTAATAAATTAAAAGCTTTAAATCAGACAGTCAGTACAGAGGTTTAGCTAACTTTTAACAGGAACAATCTAGTCTCCTAGACTCACAAATCCAAGAAACAGTTTTCAGTGACCTCTAGAATCATAGAGCTGTCAGGATTGGAAGGGAACTTAAAGATCATCTAGTTCCAACCCCCCTGCCATGGGCAGGGACACCTTCCACTAGACCAGGCTGCTCAGAGCCCCATCCAGCCTGGGCTTAAAAACTTCCAAGGATGGGGCTTCCATCACCTCTCTGGGCAACCTGTCCCAGTGTTTCACAACTCTCATGGTGAAGAACTTCTTCCTAATGTCTAACCTGAATCAACCTATCTCTAGCTTTAATCCATTCCCTCTAGTCCTATCACTGCCCTACAGCCTAAAAAGTCCCTCCCCAGCTTTCTTGTAGGCCCCTTCAGATCCTGGAAGGCCACAATAAGGTCTCCCCAGAGCCTTCTCTTCTCCAGACTGAGCAACCCTAACTCTCTCAATCCGTCCCCATAGAAGAGGTGCTCCAGCACTTCTAGTAAGTACAGCACAAATTCTACTATCTTGCATCACTGAGTGCTAATTGAATTTTCAGTAATTTCCAGGGTAATATCACTTGTTTCCAGAGAGGGTTCCTGCCAAGTGAGTCCTGAAAGGTGTAAGCAGTACTGATCATTAGGATCTTGACTTCCCACCAACAGCAGCCTCTCAACTGGTCTGGCCCCCAGGAAGCAACTGGAAAAAGAGCAACCATAATAAATGCTGTATTCCGAAGTAGAGGAGCTTGGTCTGGCAGATTTTTTTTCATTTTTCTTTTTCATATTCGTGTTGTAAGTGAAATACAAGAGTATGACTTCATCTTCAGTTCTTCTGAGTATGTACACTTTGGCCCTTTTGAAGTGTATCGGTGAAGTGTCATCTTCATGAAAGTTGTAAATGAACTTTAAGGCACCTAATTGTGAAGTGCCAACACATAAAAAGAGATAGCCTTGGTATTAAAATTGAGAAAGAAGCAGGAGAAGAAAAAGATGAGGAGTGGCAGAGATAGAGCTCACTGGCAGAAATAAGAATTTTTTATGGGAAATGAACTGCATCCTTCCTTACAAAAGCCTGATAAGGTTGTGGACATGGGTGAAAGAAGAGGAGACAGTAACAAATCTGTGTACATCACATATAACAAATTCTGACAATCAACATTTCTGAGCCTCCCACCAACCTCCTCCTTCCGTATTTCTTTGTAATGATTTCAGTGACTTATCTTTGCAGTAAAAAAATCTAATTAGATTGGAAAGACTAGCCCATTAATTAACAGAGAAACTAACAGTATTAAACAGCAATACTCCAGAAGCTCTGGTCCTCCTAATTAGGCAGCTTTCTCTGTGTGAAGGAGAAAATGCAAATAACGCAATATAAGATAAAGGGCAAAAGGGCCCATTATGCTGGTAGACGATGAAGAAAAGAGAGAGAGGAGGAAAACCCAGAAAACCTGAAGGACCACTTATGCTTAGTGATCTGTAACTGCTCCGTGAGTTGTACTAAGATTATAACAGATTTATATTTGGTATATTTTGACCGTGTTTAGTGTCATCTCGCCCGGTTTTCTTAGGAAAAGCATCTCGGAGTAATGAGAGTCCAATAGCAGTGGTCCAAATGTTGTCTTTGTGTTGTCTTAATTAGGACAAGAGCTCTGTAATTATTTATTTAGGCAGTTAAGCAAAATGTTTCTTTCCTTCTTTTTAACTGAACTGTACTGGGCTTGGTAGACCAGTACATTTCGTTTTATTTCAAGGTACATAGCAGATTCTCCTCCAAGTTGTGTGTTTATCTTATATTGCTTTGTTGTTTTATGTTTATGTTTTACTGCTTAAAGTTCAATGAAAAAGGCTTGTGCCTGAAAGCCCTTATGCACATGAAGGACGTACAGTAGCTGAGAAATGGCCACAGAGTTCAGTGAGATTTTTGCCATTAGTACCTTGGGCGGTGAGGAATTAGTATTGCAACTAATAACTCAAAAGGTAGATATCAGACTTGCCATGTTCCTTGAGCAGGGAACAGGCTGCAAACCTGACCTGTATATCATGCTCTGAAGATGTGCAGCACACACTGTGTGAGATCTGTTTTCCCTCATTAAGCCTAAAAAGAACCTGGATAATCCCAACTTTAATTGAAAATATAATTTATTTTGCAGCTTTTGTAAAATGAACCAAGTATAAATGTGTTGCCTGTAAAAGAAAGGATAGATAATTCAGACAACACTCCTCAGTGAGACAGTAAATGAATGCTGTCATTCTTTAAAGGTCAATTTAAGTATCAGTATTGTTAAACAGTTTATTTCACTTGCTTAAAGAAATGCAGAGTTGATTCTTGAAAGCATAGAGGACTGAATAAAGGTTGCCCGTAGGATTTGGAGAAGCTAAGAATTGCTTTTTATGCTAAAGGACATTTTGCAATAAGCAAATAAAATCTACCACAACAAACATAGATGTTAACATATAATATGAGCACATAGGCTTGAAAGTACTGCTATTACAGAGCAATCTACTTTAAAATTGAAATACTGATACTACTGAAGCTGAAATAGCTGAAATAGGGATTTTCTTGTAATATTTTCTCAGTATAGACAAGGCCATCTGAAGCAGTTTAAGCACCTCTGAATGAAAAGAGTGTACCATCCATTTGATGTCCCCTTGGCTTTAATTACTCATCTGCCTGCACAGCAGTGCTCCAAGGGATCAAGGATCTTTGGAAAAAAACAGCTCCAAGGACTCAAAAAGTTGCCACTAAAAGGACCCACACTGATTAAAAGAAATGAATGGAAAGGTTTGGGTTTGGTTTGTTGTGTGTTGATTGGTTTTTTTCTTATTGTTGCTTGAACTTTTAGTCAATAGGAACTGGGGTTCTAAGACCTTCCAAGTTTCTAATTTTCAGTATAAATATGATTTTTTTTTCCAAAGGTTTCAGCCCATCAGTTAATGGAGAGGTGCTCTACTGTTGTGACAAAGTTCATAGGTCATTGAAGAGCTCTTACAGACACATGTATTTCGATATTGTGTCTTCTTCCTACTTGTTGCATTAAATGGGAGAATGCTTTGTAAATATGTGTTGTGAGCACACCTGCTCAAAAGCAGTTTTACTCCTCAGAACTACCCCAACAATAATGTGGTATCTGTCAAGCTGAGCAGAAAGAAATTTAGGCTCAGTTCCCCATGATATGATATCTCAGATTGAGGAGAGCTTCAGCAGCACAGCAGTCTTTCTGAACTATTTACTAGGAGAGAAACTGAAATAGTGAAATAAATATTTCAGAATTTGTTATGTCTTATCAGAGGAAAAAAGTAAAATGTATGTTTAGAATTTAATTTTTTTTTCCTTAAAAGAGTATCGATGCATGGAGTAGGAGTCAGTCAGTTGTCTTTATTGAATAGATAGAGGCCTAATCCTTCACTGTTATAAATCTAATTATTAAAAACCTAGTTTTTGATAGAACATCTTAAGAAAGTCAGAAGTCCAGAAGCTGACTTGAGATGTTTCCCTGCTGCTTCAGCACTGCTTTCAATAGGGGAAAAATGCTGGACAAAAGGAACAATGGTGCTGGCTACACAAAGAACTATTGCATGCACAAACTGAACATCAGTTGACAGGTTTGTAACCTCTACATGGTTTTCATCTACTGAAGACTCATATTAAAATATCCTGACAATACTCTGAATGGCATTTGTATTTGGCATTGATACGTTGTTTTAGGATGCTGCTGCATGGGTAGAAAGAGCTCAAAAAAACTTAGGTGTCCATTACATGTTGCCTTAATTAGGATCTTCCCATTTAGATAAAGATTTTTCTCTCATACTTTATAGATACATGTAACAATAATTTGTTAAACCCAAAATGAAGTGACTTTCCTTTACAAACCAAATCCAATATATGTGTGTATGCTATTTATGGCTATCATATTGCATATTAGATCAGGTTATGTTTTAGCGTGGTAAACCAAGAGAGACTTCTCTGCTATGTGCTTTACTTATTTGATTTCTTTTAAACAATGTTGCCTGGATAAAAGGCACAAAAAAAAAATATTAAAACATGGGATCCATCACAACCGATTCTGTAAAAAAAATTTCTTTGAGCATCTTTCTTCAGCATAAAGAAGTTTAAAACAAGTGAACGTGGCAATTCTTTGCAGTAGAATTTAGTTTTCCACATCTGAGTTTAAAAAAAAGCTTTTATTCTTGTGTAGCATTCATTGCTATTTGTGATTGAATGGCAGCATCATATGAACTTGGAGTGAGTTTTCTATACACATTTACACGAGTTTCTTACCCATCTGAAAAAATCTCAACTGTTATTCTCCCTTTGCTTGTTAAACATAATAGATGATACCCTAAATACCAGCTAGGAAATTTCATCCATTGTGTGAACATGAGTATTTGCTTTAGTGAGAGACACTAATATACCGAGCTGGCTGTATTGTTTTTAAGAAGCAAATACACTCATTAGCAGGGTTTTGGAAATAACTATTTTCAAATTTATTTCAGTATTTCCATCATCTGAAAGAATCTTGCATAATTTGAAGACTGAGGGAAAGTATTGTTTCAAATCATTTGCAAACTTGTGTTGCCTTTAATAACAGATAAATGCACCTAACAAGAAAATTGCTCCCATATAAAAGAGAAGCTATATTCATGCTGTTACATACCCTTCCCTTGATCAAAAAAAAAAAAAAGATTTTGGAGACCTTTTTTTTCTTGGAGATATATTCTTACTATATTTTTGAGCCTTCCAGACATTTCAAACTGATTAATCAAAATTGCCATTTCCTTCCCTTACTCAATCTGACTTGTCTATCGAGCAATAGGTTTGAGTTGTATTTCCCCAAGCCTTAAGCAAGCAGTGTGCTGTGCCAGTTGAGGTATTTTCTGTCCTGAACTCTGCTGAATCTGATCAAGTTTACTTACCCGGCATTCAGCAGCGACACAGGACCTTACCATAAGGCCGTGCTGACACGCTGCCCTGATGCTCAGGGTCTGAGCAGCCCAGTCAGTTCCACGGTGCTAACAGCGGTGACTGTGGGCAGCCTGATGGGCTGCTCCCGGAGCTGGGCCGGGGCTTGTCAAGAGGGAGAGGTGCCTGTTCCCTCACCCGAGAGCACTCCTGTTCCACCCTGTGCTGTGCTGGAGCTGGGCCTGCTGTCCTGGGGAGAGTCCCTTTCTCAGTCACCCGCAGTGCACCCTGCTGCCTCCCCTGCCACCTGCGCTCGCCTTGGGAAGGACATCCAGCTCCAGCTTCTTACCAGGGTGTCTCCTGCCAGCTCCCACAGGCTGCCTCCACAATTCCTTCTCGAGGCCAAAAGAGCTGAACCTGACCCCTGCCCACTTCTAGGGTTTATTTCAAGCTGGAGGAGTTGATGCCACTGGGGCTCAGAGCTGTGTATGTGCTGCTTTGCTACAGAAGGTGTGCATTCTTTTAACTCCTTGGGCCTGAGGCTTGTGAGGACCCTACGTAATTTAAAAAACAGGGAATGTGAGGAAGGCTTCTAGCTTCTAATATAAGTAAAGCTGCCTGCCTGGTTGGTCTTGAGATCATATATGACTTGCCTTTTGCATCTTACAGGCTCTGTCAGGAGCCTGCACCTTCAGAGACATTTGTTTCAAAAATGTTTGAGGAAACAGAGCAACAAGTTTTAGATTCTAGTGTCTGTACTTTAGAGCTTGAAAAGTTAAATGAAATTAACCCATTAGATGAGGAAAGAGGAACACTAGTAGTGGATGAAGAAATGATATCACAATAGCAATTTATTTCACTATCTGTGACTGTAACTATTGCATCTGCTGCACGTTAGTCCTTGTTAACTGAATGTGAGGAAGTTCCTTGTATTCTTCCTGAGGAGAAACTCTCATCCTTCTAGCTTTTTTTCAGCTTTCAGTGATGAAGAATAACCCAGAGCTGAGGGGCCTGATTTGATGGCCCTGATTGTGCAGGGAAGCCTGAAATGCATGGTACAATTCACAGGGGAGGAACAGCCAGTCACGCAGCTGAGATGCACTAAGCAAACTCATGCTGAAGAAAGACTCTTCAGAACTCCTCTGGCAAGTGGGGAATTTGAAGGTCTTAAACTCTTCAACACCAGCAAACCTTAAATGATAAAGCCTGCTAGAAATTATAGATAAATCATGTCTGATGATGAGGCGAGGGACATGATACATCACTGAGCTTGGAAAGTGCAGCCTGATAAACAGAAAGAAGGAAAATCACTTGCTGGTAAAAACAAATGTCCTATTTCCTGTTTCAGGTCAGGAAAAAGAGTGAAAGCTCAGCCAACTGAAACTCTTTGTGCTTCTGCCAGAGTAAAATGTGCAAATAGGCTCTGAGCAAGTGGGTTAGACTAGGTAATTTCTAAACATTCCTTCCAACCTTAATGAATTTGTGATTATGTGCTCTTGCCTACTATTACCTGCAGTATTACCTGTCATGGAGGGTATTTCTGAAGAAGTAATTTTTTTTTCCCCTCTCAGAGAACTGTCTCACTCTATATACTTAGCATAAGGCAAGTTAAACATTTCATATTACCATATACTGAATCACTTGGGGATTGTCTTTCTATGAAGTGTAAACAGAGTTGGAAGTGATGCCAATGCAGTACCACATCCTTAATTTTTCACTGATTGTTACTCAAATAAAGCACTCAAGCACTTAAAATTGGCAAGTCTATACCCTAGTACAATAGGACATCCTTCATCATTGAGGGCCATCTCCATGTTAGACTAAATTATTAGATTTTCACTGAACCAAAGCAGAACCAAATCAGCTCAGATCATCTGAAACATAAAGCCTTAAGTCATGAACTTGAATCTGAGTGGTTTGTTTGTTTTAATGCTACACACTAAAATACATGCGAAAGAATAGAAAACCACTGGATTCAGGCACCATGAAGTTCACCACTTGATCCATGCACTGTGGAGTTTGGGGCTCAAATTTTATGGCTTGCAAGTTAAAAACCAATACCTTTTCTTAAATGAAAATGTGCAAGACGACACTGATTACTCAGTTACATAATACATTAGAGATATGCATGTCCTTAAATAATTTGGGTGTTAGGCAAGGAGAGGAAAAAAATAATTGATGGAATTACTAATGTAGAATTATTTGCCCAACACCAGTGGTCTGTTTTTCTGATGCTATGCTAAACACACAGTATTTGTCTCTGAAAAATGACAATGTCTCTGCAAATATGACAATGAAACTGAACCATCTTATAAATGCACAAAGTTATTTCACTATCATGTATGCTAAAAATTTGCCTCTGTAAACTCATCATTTTTAATTGATGTACAGTAGCTGGAAATAGCATATGCTCCATCTTACTGTGTCTTTCCTTAAAATAAATTGGTGCAGCAAGATGGAATTAGTAGCAGCATCAGACTGACAGTTGGAGGAAGGAAGAGAAGACTATACATTCATTAGAAATAGCCTTTAATGACACGCATTTGTGTTCCTTAGACAATAGTAAGGCTACTCACTAGAAAAGATGTGAGTATCCCGTGGCCAAAACTCAGACTCAGTCTTGCACTTGTTTTTCTTTAGGATCAGCTGCAGAAGTTTGAATGACAATAGTGAAGTTTTTACTATATGATATTTAATTGAGGAGAGCAGTTTGAAACTGTCCCTGCTTCACATTCCTTAATCAGTGTGTATGCAGCTCCCTTTGAAAGTTCAGTTTAAATATGAGCTCCATGGTTGGAAGAAGTAAAGAATTTGTATTTGAGAGTGATTACGTGAGTAAAGGATATAGAACATGAGCCAGAAAGAAGAATTTGGCCTTAAGTAACGAATATTCTTAGAGCGTCTAGACATTAAAAGACGTGTGGAGAGATTATATACCATCAGATGATTGAATTGGGTGGCATCAGCTCAAAAATAAATTAGAAAGAGAAATTCTAAATCAATATTTTGTAGGTCAACTGTGCATCTTCCTGTTTTCATTGAGCTGTAAACATTAAAACGAGGGCTCCAGCTAGTCATCCGTTTCCTAAATGTTTTATTAGATTGTCTTGCCCATTTTGTAGCTCATTTATTCACAGAGTAAATTGAGTGTAAATGTTGCATGATGTGGTACAGCTTCTTTCTTTGCTGTGTTTTTTTCATTAAGTAGTGAGTGAGCTCTGTAGTTTAATAAGGATTGAGACCTGTTTGGGCAATTTACTATGCGAGAGTCAGACTTGTCCTTTTTTATTGACCTGGAACTCTTGTGATTTACTTTTTTAATAAACAGTGAAAACATTAGTAGAAGCTAGCTGTTTTCAAGTAAATTAACTTCTTTACTGTACCTGGTTTCAGAGTTTAATTATGCACTTTAATGTTCCCATTGAGATCCAGTGTCAAATGACAGGTTTCACAATGAAAGACAGAACTATTTATGGTTATAAGGAGTGCCTCTGACTTGTAAATCAGCATGATAAAATACAAAAAGCTGAGTTTCTTTAGAATATTTCAATTATACTTATATTTTTTACCAAATTTATTTGGAAGAACCATAGCTAGAGAAAAATAAGTCATAGGGAACATTTTGCTGCTTCTAGTGTATACTTGCAAGGTGCCTGAATTTTCTCTTTTGCAATCATAAGTGACCCTTGCAATGCTACACATGTGAAAACTTTTTAAAGTCTGAACCTCGTGTATTAAATTGCTTCTATTTTGTCCATTTGGTGAATATTACTGTACTATGACCTGGAAAATTATCAACTAAAACATGATCGTTACAGTCAAGAACACTGGAAGAGGTTTAGGTAAAAGGGACTGATTTTATGACCTACTACCTCTCAATTTATCAGTAATGAATGCAGATGATGTTCATGCCACTATAACTGAGATGCTGAAGACTATACATTTTAATTTTCACCTTATATTTCAAAGATAGTTAAAAATACCCAGGTCTCTAATCTCAGGATTCATCAGGTCTTCAGAACAGCCTTCAATATTTTTCCTAATTTGAACTTCAACCATTTGAATATTTTAAAGAGAAGTAAGTGTGCATCAACAGTAAGATCAATTACATTCTTAGGACAAAATGCTTACATTAAAAAGCCTTGTTTATAAAATATCACTACAATATACAGATAAGCTCAGAGATTTTCTGGCTGGAAAAAAGCTAAAAACCTCATTGTTTGAGCAACAAAATAACTGGAGTCAGGCAGAGAAATGTATTGCCATGGAAGTTGTATTTTTTGTGGTGTTCCATCTCCTATCTCCCCTATGAATAAGAGTTTTTCGGATAGACTGCATCTCATACCATGGATTGTAATTGACTTTCTGGAGTCAGAACCAGAGTAGATTATGGAAGGAATAGTTTTCATATGAGCTGAAGATTATCTTGAATTACAGTCCTACCTCTGTTCTTTCTGGTACTGTTAGTAGTCCACTATAGGATCTTAGAATTTAGTATGGTCTAATTTGTAAATTACGGTTAGAATGCGTCCACTTAAAGCTGAATTACAAAGTATACTATAAACATATTAAGTGCCTCATTTATCCAATTTATGGTATAATCATTATATATTTTAAAATGTTCCCATTTGTTTTTTTAAATGAAGTTGTCTTTTTGAAAGCTGAAGAATTAATGAAAGAAAATTTACCTGAAAATCTTGTGTGACATTATATCGGGAAGAGAAGAAATTATCAACCATAATGTTACTTGAAAAATCAGTATAGTATATAACCTTAAGACAATAATTCAGTGGCATATTTGGAGGCTTAGTCTGAGTTCGTAAGTCTTACTTTTCTTCAAATGTTTTAGTGTTTCCTTCTGTGTATACTGTAACTAATGCCTCGCCAGACTTCCAGATTTTCCCTGAGAATCTGTGTTTATCTTACATGATTCCAACCAGAAGTTAGGTGTAACTCTGCAGACCACTGCACTGGTGTATACACTCATCACAAAATAATTGCCTTAAGCGACAATTAGCTTGTGCACTATAGTTTAATAGATATGCAAATTACAAAAAGAACCCAATTGTCCTACTGAAAAAAAAGAGCAAGGGAAGACTTTTAGCCATGAGCATTAGATTACATTTCTTTATATTGCTTTCCTTCCTTTTTATTTTTCTTGTACTGCTTCTTCATTTCACTTGTTGCATTTGTTTCCTGATAGACGTTAAATCAGCCTAGACAAAGAACCGCGTTTCCAGACGATTGCACAAGAGTTAGCAAAAGGCACAGTAATATACCGACATTAGAATAACAACAGTGTTAGTAAAAAAATGCCTGTGCTTAGAAATTCAGAGAAAATTTGAAAAATACTGATTAGTGTTGGTGTATCTTCAATGGAAACTGCACTCAGAGCTCGGCAAAGCATTCTCACCACCGGAACGAATACTTCCTCACAGTATTATTTTCAGAGTTTCTGGCAGGTATATAAAATACCAGGGTACGGTTTGTGTCTTTCAGCCAAGAGCTGAGTTAAAAATACACCATGACGAAACATTCTTTGCTACTTTGCTACTGTTTTGCCATATATGCATCGTATCTGATGTAAAGAAAAGCGAGAAAGAAATTCCAAACCATTCATATCACTGAGGGTTGGATTCACTGACAGATAATGAGAGGATTCAGATTCAGTGCAGTGGAAGCTAGGCAGGCAAAAGAAAGGTAAAATAGATTTTCCTTCACCTTAGGCTTCTAGAATATGAAGAATTACGCATTGATGTATATGCTACATCTGTATCTGTATTAGATTGGGGTTTTTCCTTGCTTTTTTGTTTTGTTTGGTTGGTTTTGTTGTTGTTTTTCCTTTGTGGCAGATGCACTGCCTTTTGAGAATGAGGTAAAGGCAGTGTCAGTTTTTGCTGCATCAGATTTCAAGCCACTGAGTTGCCCATGTCCTTATGGCTGGACTGTAGTGCCTGAAGGTGATGTTCAAACACGGTGCCTTTGGCTCTCTGCCTCGTTGGAAGAAAACATAAAAGAGGAGACAATCTTTTGACCGCTGTGCTGGGACGTGGCTTCCTCATTTTTCTGCTGCGATCAGATGTAGTAATGCATGTCTAACATGAACTCAGCTCACTTAGTGACACTGAGATGTGAGCTGCAAAGACTCCGGTGGCAAATTGGACACGGTATTGTGCTGACAGAATTGCAATTACTGAAAAAATAGATGAGGGTCTTCTGAAGTAATTTCTGTGTATATCATTTATCAGGAGTAATAGCAAAATGAAAGTTTGGTTTTGATATCATTTTGGGCCTTGTCCCTTTGTTAGGAGAAAACCTCATTTTTGCCATTAAAATATGTAAATAATACAGCGTTTATGTGCTTATATTTGTTGCAATGATATTTTAGCACCTGTGACTAATAGCTGCAAGAAATGAAATTACAAATGTGGAATGCTTTGGCCCAGCCAGAGATGGTTTTTATGCACCTTTGACGTTTTGCGGGGATAGATGCTCAGTGCACATTTAATGCTATTTATTGCTATAACATTAGCACGTCAGACCTAAGGCTTGCATTATGAGGTAAGAGTGTCATAATTGAAGATCTTTTCCCTAAAAATAATTTAATCTGAAAAGAAGATTGAAGCAAATGAAATAGAGATAGTGGAGGAGAGAGAACGTCGTGAGACGATTTCACCTAAGTTTCGCTGTGGATCAGTAGTACAGAACTTTTGTAATTTCAATATTTTTCAACATTCTGTGCACATACATATTCTGAAATATTCTGTAGAATACAGCTTTGTAGAGTTGATCATTCAGAGATTAGTAGCAATTTCAAAATATGTGTGAATCTTAAATTTGCAATTAATGACGGTGATTTTTGTTTGCTGTGTGGTAGGTATTTTTCTGGAAAGTACTTTGCTGTTCTGCTTTGTTTTGATCAATGTTATTTTACTGTATCTGATAGCAGGGATTTTTTGCTAATTGCAGTCAGTATCTTGCTGAAAGTAGCTAAGTAGCTGTGAGGAAGTTTTGGTATTGAGTCTTTGTGAATGAGCACTTCTTCATTCTTCAGATGATGACATTGAGGATTGTTATATTTCCTCCGACAGAAAGAAGGAAATAGAGAATTTCTGGAGCTTGAGTCTGATTTGAAGTTGTTTCTTTATAATTAATAAATTATTTTGGAGCACCAAATTAAATATCTTTATATTGATTTGATTCCCTGAAAAAATTTTGCCAAATCCTGCTTGGGACTGAAAATACATGACAAAAGCATAGGTAGGAAGGCCTGTGACTGGTGACTTAATTTCCTGTGAGATTTAGGAATGGGGTCACATTTGTCACCCAATTTCCTGTCAATATTTTTAAGGTTTACTGACTTAACTAGAGGAAAATTAGATGTGGTGATGCCATTAACTAATGAAACGGTGTTAATGTGACATGTCAGACGTATACTGGGACAAGACCTAACACATCTTCCTAGCCAGCTGAAAGTGGTATATTTTTAAGATGTCAATAGTATTATCCAGTCCATCCATATTGTAGGAAATCCAATAGTCAAGAAATGAAATCGAAAGTAATCAGAGCTGTACTTCCTAATTAAATGTATTTTATTCCAAAAATTATTGTCGGTTTCTTTCTCCCCACATCTTTTGCATGTTCTCCCTCCTTCTGTTTTTCTCACTTTTTTTGTGAACTTTATCTTAAAAGTAATTTTTTTTCCTACATTGCAGCAGTAGGCTCTGAGAACATTCAAGCTTCCCTGAATGTAGGTGAACATACTGTATGTGATGTCTCAGGTCTCTTTCCTACTAATGCTGGTAGTTGAGTAGCTAAGGATGAGAAAAATTATGTATTTACACTGCAATTATAGGAATTATATGTTTACCATCTTGAGTACCATTCTGCATCATGGTAATTATCATGATATTAAATAGCTGAGTGTCATCATAGAAGGAACACAAGTCATTACCAGAGTCTACATATGATAACTCTTGAACATAATTGCTATATAATCTTTAGGTGATTAAATTATCATGCAGACCCATATGCATGCTGCCAGCACAGCTATGCATAAAAAGAGCTGCTTAATCAAAGATTACTGCTGTTTCTTTTTTTTAATTCAATGGTTTTCAAAACATGACAATTCGATACCAGGTTTTGGGAAAATATGCTACCTTCACCCTGCTTTGCTAAGGTATGTGGTAAGAATTTGCTTCAATGAATGATGTGAAGAACACACATGCATAACTGCAGCAATGCCATAGGAACAAAAGGGATACTTGCCTTTTCGTGGGCAGCACACCGTGAATCCACAAACTCGCGCAAGTCAAGTCATTGTCCTGATCAGCTCTGGATGGGATGCCTGTTCAGGTAACTTTTGCAGATATCACCAGCTGGCCTTAGGTGAAAGAAAAGAGACTCCATGTAGGGGTTCTTATAACTATCAAAAAGCAAATTTAACAAATTATAATGGAAGAGAATCCCTGACAGTGTATATGGAATCATACTTTTTTATGGTACCTATATGTTATGAAGGTTGCTTAAGCTGTAATGCCCATCAGTTTTATTTTCATTTGTAGCATTTGTTCAAGATAGCTGTTGCAGATAAATATGTTTGACACGGTTTGATTTATCACCAATTCAAGATTTACTCATAAAATGAGATATATCAAAAGCTGATTTTAGCAGCACTTAATTTAACAAGTGATTTAGTAAAACAGCTACTTAATTACAGGTTCAAGCATGACAAGATTCATGTTAACTTACTACAAAGGTATCTCCAACCAAAACAGTGTATGTGCATAATCACAAAGCATACAGATACAAATACTTGGCCAGTGAAATATGTAGATGCCCACACTCATAAAAGCAAATGCACAAAATCAAACACCTGCGTAGGTAGAGAGATGGGTAAAAGAGACTAGTCTATAGTCAAAATTTCCCCCTTCGAGTTTAGAGCAAATACAATACATCAGCATTTCTTGGTGGTTTGTCTTGAGTCTCAAGGGTCTGGTCTCACCCAGGTCTTGTGTTGACTTTGTCAGCAAGTGGTCTGAGACTTAGCTCAGGGGAGATACTGGATGTAGCCCACTGTGATCCAGGAGAGCTCAAAGGATCTCTTTTTGGATCACTGTTAATAGGGTCTGAGATGATTGACTTTTGCCAGGTACTTTGCCATTTTGGCCTAACTCGAATGTTGCAATATTCTGTTGTGCACGTGTCCAGAACTTGAAGGTCCTGGTATTTTTCCATCCTATGGTGTCCTGGTTTGAGTAGAGAAGAGAACTAATTGTGTTCAGTGGTTTTACTTTGCAGCTCAGTTCTTCTAACTCACTGCACTTTCTGAAGTTAGCAGCTTGTTTTCACAGGCAGTGTCTGCTTCTAGCAGTGAGAACACCCCATGTTTAGAGGTACTACCAAGGATTGGTGGGCAGACCAAGGCCACACTGGGGGGGGGGGGGTGCAGAAAAGTGAAAGGCTGCACCTGCAGGGAGGAAAGGACAGGAGACCCCAAACTGAGCAATGAGGGATTCCAGCCCATATATGTCATATTTGGTATAAAGCTGAGGGATCAGCTCTCTTTGCCGCTTTGGTGGTTTAGCTCGGTTCGGGTCCTCTTCCAGTTTCTTCCTCGGAGCATCTTAGGAGGACTCTGTCCATTCTGCCTTCAATCCCAGTCTTTGTGTTCCTGAATCCAGTACGAGAATCCAGCTCCTGAACACAGCTCCCGTCTGCTGCTGGGCCTAGTCCGGGACTCTCCCAGTGCCTGCTGCACAGTATCAGTGGTGAGGGTGACATATTACCATGGGAGGGCTGGGTCAGGTTTGATACTGGGTTTGTAGATATTTGTATATATTCTAGTTTTATTATTATTATTTTCTTTTTCATTCAAGCTGTTCTAGTTTCCTTTTCTAATGGGTAAGTCTCTTTCCCTCATTCCCCTTCTCTTCCCCTTTGGGGAGGGAGGGGGGTTACCAGAGAGCATCTGTTATAGATCTAAGGGACTTCCCTGTCCCTAAAACGTGACACATGTCCAGAACTTACTGGATCTTGGGGTCCTGGTATCCCCCCTCTGGGCCACCTCCTAAGTAAAAATGTACCACGTCATAAGAGGGTAAATGGATTCTCCAACATGATAAGGAGGGAAGTAGGAGCCAGGAGTGCTGAAGGGGCATCTCAATGTTCTGGTCCACTGTGGGAGATAATTGTCATTCTTGTCCCTAGAGTACAGGGGAGGCAGGAGCCGGGAGTGTTAAGGGGCAGCCTTAATGCTCCGGTACACGACCTTTCACAACCTGTACTTTTACAATGGATTGCTGTGTTACCCAGGGAGGATAGACTTACCTGTATTGAGTGGCCTGTGAGCGGAGGGGAATCGTACCACCACAACAGGTCTGAAATCACATTCTGTTGCTTATGAATACAGACTCAGAATATAAACCACTGTGGCCTCATTTCTGAGAGCAGCAGCTGCATCTGTGCCTGACAAAATGTGTCCTTCCTTGCATGCTGATAACTTTTAAATGGATTTCTTGCACTGCAAGTACAACATGCCATGCTGATATTTAATTTTGAGCTGATTCACATTCCTGGAATTTGTCATTCAGAAGAACCAGACCAGGCTGAGCGTTTGAGTTGCACTTAGAGCTTAATAAATATTTATTATTAGAGTGTGTATTGAAAAACATTTTATAAAGAAAGTTATATTTCTAATATATGTTGCTGCATTGTGATATACATAATATATTTATAATATACCAATAAATATGGGATATTGCAGTCAATTTGTAATGTTCATGTTGTATGTACTGAATGAAATTTCTTCACCCTTGGTATAAACACTAAGGGATCAAAGTTTATAATTTCATCAAAAGTCCTGAAGTTTTAGGAAGGTTTGGGGGTAGGTTCAAGTGACAGGGTTGTAACCTGTTTCATCGCAGAGTTCAGCTGATAACAAATCTGACACCTTTGGGTCCGAGTGTCTTAGTTTGTTGTCTAATCAGAAGCAGAGATGAATAGAGATTGCATCACTGTTGTGCAAATAACCTCTCTGTTACCTGTCTCTCTTCTTTCTAATGTAAAGAAGTCTAGAACTGGTGCTTTCAGTTAGGTAATGCAAGTAGTGACAGGAATGGATGGTATAAATGGCACCTGTTATTACTAGCCTGGTAATTAAGGATGAGAGGATGCTATGGAAGACTCAGCATATGGTTCTACATAATTTGAAGAAGTTATTGGAAGTAAAATTCAGAAATTTAAAACTCTTCCCTTGGACTTCTTTTCCATAGACAGGGTAAAGGGTCAATGTGATCCATAAAAATATCTATGCATTAAATATATATATATATATATATATATAAAAAAATCTTAGCCATTAGAAAGAGCCTTCAAGTCTTTCAGTGGCTATTACCCTTATGTTTGGTGACGATCAGCAGCTACCAATTCAAACGTTAAAAAACTAGTGTGAAACAGAAATGCATTTCATACACCTATTAATCTTTTATAAAGGAGAAGAACATCTATGGAGACATGAGGAAACTTACATTATAGAATCTGCATCCTCAGTCTTCCAGATCTCTTGACTGCCACAGGAAAGAATTTTGTGGAGTCTTTGGCTGTTGCAAGTAAAGAAATGAAGTTTATTTCTATGACTTTTTTTCTGATTTAAGTTGAAAAAATAGGCAATGTGATTAGACTTACTTTCCACATTTAAGACAGCTTTTTTTGACATGCTTAATGCTCATTCCACAAGATGAGATAGCATGTCTGACATTCTGATGATCTCAAGTAGATTCCGAAATACATACACTTGATGCTGGTTTGCAGAAAACATTACTTGTCTTTAAAACTCTTATGCTTAAAAAACAGCAACACTGTGAAGGTAAAATCACAAGCTCTGATGACCCACGCTGTGTTGAGATCCTTAATTTTATCTTTAGTATAAATTAAGTGAACCTGTAGATGAACAAATGTCCACTGTCATGCTTCCTCTGTATCAGGCTTAGGTAAACAGAGTTTCTGCAAGGTGGAGAAGTTCTTAACTTCTACAACTTAAAATAATCCCTAGAGAGTCAACAGTTTGTGTCAATGGTGACCATAATGCAATTATACATACAGATTTATTAAAAATGTACAGAGGACAAATGATTGTATCAACCTGAAACAAATAGCACATACTTCATCGGCATGCGGAGAATCATTGTGTCAGCAAAACAAATGACCTGGAAGTAGCAGAGAATTATTTATTATACTAGTGATTTGTGGGGAAAATACTGAATGATGAAAGCATAATGTGTTGGTGTTTATATTTGAAAACTTGCTATGCTCAGTGATGTAAGGATATATGAATAGATATTTAATCAACATGACTGCAAGTCTCAGTCTCAATTGGGTGAGTTTTAGTTAATGAATACAAGATGGGTTGCAGATTTTTTGACTGAACAATGAAATAGCAATAATTTCTGAAATATTGGTTGTGGTTTTGCATACTTTTCTCTGGAAAATAAATTCTAAACGTCATGAAACTTGATTGAATGCTCCTCTTTGACACTCAAATAGCTCTTATATCCCTGTGAAAAGTATTTCTCAAAATTACAGAATGTGAAAAAACAACCTATACAGATGCTATACGTAAGCAGTTTTTTGATAGCAGTTGAAGACACAACAGTAGTAAAAACTGATACAGCAGACCACTTTTGGTGGTTCCTAAATTCTCAAGTCAGGGATGGATGTACTCATTTGTTTAGCCTCTTCTCTGAATCAAGGCATAAAATACTATTGCAGACATTAGTTGAAACTAAGGACTTGAAAAATTTTTGACATATGTCAGAAGAGCAAAGTCAGCAGATTTTGGCATAATCAGATAATGTAGGCCACAAAAATTCAAATTTAAATATATATATGCACTTACTGAGGCGTAGTGTACAAAGTGTTTTAGTGGAGTTTTAAAATATTCTCCTGTGTTAGTTACATGGCAGGATTGAGTTTGTTTCTGAGTTTTTGAGAGAGTTTGAAAGATTTAAATTGCTTTCCACCGTAACAGCCAAAATGTTAAGAATTTTTAAAAGTTGCAAGCAGTCACCAAAAAAGCAGCCCACAGAAGCAGGCAAAAATCAGATGTGGTTGAAGAATAAATGATAAAATGCCATCCTTCATTTCATTCAGAGCATGAAATGACTGGTATGAATACGGTACGCCAATAAAAGGCGTGAATGCTTTTCAAGAATATTTTGAATAGAAGCTGAGACTCGATACCCAGTGGAAGTATGTCTCTTGAATGCAATCAAGTTCTGTGGCTATTTTTACTGTGCATCTAGCCACCAGAAAATTGTGGAAAATTATGGCTCACTCTTTAGAGTAGAGGTTAAGTCAACATGAAATTTTGTAGTGTCATTATGCAACTTTTGTATGAATATTGAATTGACTTGAAATTATAATGATTGCATCCCTCAATTTTCTTCACAGGTTTTGAATATAACCAAACCTGGAACAAAAATTAGCCCAAATGACAAAAACCTTTTTTTTTTTTCTTCTCAGAATTAGTTGAGGTCACAACTTACCCAAGATTACCCTATAAAATTGAACTATGCAATGCTTATTCCTGTGGTTACATACAATTTGAGAAATCTTTTAAAATTGCTAAGCAATTTCTGGAGGCTCATTTTTTTACTCTACAGTCCTCACAGATACCTGTAGTGGATTTTAAAGAAACATCAAGTGCATTATTAATGACCACTCAGAAGTTTATCATTCATTTTCAATTATAATTAGCGAAGTGTGCACGACAACAATTATATTTGAGAGAGACAGCAATTATATTTGAGAGAAACCAAAAGATGTTGAGTACAGTTGTAGTATTTGTCCCATCAAACCTGCTTTTTTTTATAACCTGTGGATTAAATTTATGTCCTGCCTGGTTCCTCCTTTTTATATTATTAAATTATGGTCAAGATAAACCACATTTACAATGCATGTAACACTTGCACGTTTTTTATTCTGTTCAGCTGCAATCTATATTTGGCATGTCTGTTTTTCCAGTGGCCGCAGGAATATATAATCACTCATCAACAATGTCATTTGTTTTTTCCTTTAGGGGCTGATGTTATCAATTTTGATGGCCATGTAGTGTTGCCATACAGATTCAGGAACAAGAAAATGAAAACACTGAAAGATGTCATCTCTCTGAAATTTAAGACCTCTGAAAGCGAAGGTGTAATCTTCCATGGAGAAGGACAGCAAGGAGATTATATCACCTTGGAACTGAAGAAAGCCAAACTTGTTCTAAATTTAAATTTAGGTATGCTTTGATTGTTTAGTTTTGTGTACTTTTTAACTCTCCAACAAAAGGTATTCGTCAAATATTACATCCTTTTTTTTTGTTAGTAATATGTTAAACCCCATTATTTAACCAGATAATTTGGTAAAAGCATTTTTCTTTCCCTGTCTATATGTTTGGGTTCTTTTCTGTTCCATTTTATCCTTTTTACTCTGTGTGAGAAACTGTGAAAATAAGATCATACAGAACAATAGGATCAGCAATATATTGTCATTAGAAACTTGCCACAAACAAAAAAAGCCTTGCTAGAATTATATTTGTCTCAGCTGTGAGAAGGACATTGTCATCAGTGCTAGTGGAATCAAGGTCACCTTTAGGATCCTGGAGAAGTAAAGGTATCAATCCGGGAAGTCGCAGGTCACATGAAGCCTTCTGAATCTGAGAAGTAGGAGTAGGAAAGGAAAAAACACATCAGTTTACCAGGCAATCTTAGAATAGAATCCTGCATATGTTACTCTAGTTCCAGCCTCCTTTTTGCCTCCCAGTGAAAGACTACCAGCTCATGAGTGACCAGATTTATAAAGTACATTTATGATGAAAAAAACCCCCACATTTATCTCATTCCAGTTGTGTGGGGTTTGGGTTTTTTTCCCTTCGAACAACAACAACAACAAAATTTCATGTAACTTTCCTTAGTTTTCATACAGGCATGTTCATTATTTACATTTACATTGTTTACATAATTATTTCCACCAGCATTTTCTCCTGCTCTTTTTATAAATATCAACGTGAGCAGATGAGCAGGAGAAAGCACATCTTCCTATAGCAGTGACCTGTTTTTAACAATTTTAATTGCAATAATAACCCATTCATTCCAGTTTCTCCATATTCTTCAGTTCAATGTGTCTTTATAAGCTATTAGAACTTCCGTAGATGTGCTTGGTGGGGATGTTCTTAAATCACTGGGCTGATAAATGGGAATAGACCCTGTGACACATACTCACTTAAATAGAACTAATGGTTTATGATGGTGTTCTTCCTAGGCCTGAGAGTACTGTCTTTGCACCATAGTCAGTGGAAAAGGATGTTAATTTTGCCTAGTGAAAAACAGTGACTTAATGTCAAACATCGAGGAGGGAGGAGGATGAGGAGACAGAGGTGGATTTAAGTTTCTAGAGGCACTGGACTTTTTTACTTCTCATTGAAGAAACTGAAGCTCATAGACATGTATGGATTTTTTGTTGTTTTTTTTTTTTAACCAACAGCTGCAGAAGGATCAGTGGCCTACAGCAAAGAGGCAGTATGATCATTTGTAGGGGAGTAATGTCTTTAACCATGGAAGTGTGATTTGCCAGAATGTGTTATCAACAGGCACAAACCTTAATGTCTGAGTTGCAGGAATGCTTGATGGTGAGAAATTCTCAGCTCCAGAAATGCTGTAGGTCCTCATGAATCCAGAACATGAAAGATTGCACTGAGTTATTGGGCAGTGCAGTGATTTTTTTTAAACTTGCTGCTGAATTAGTCGTTCGCTGCTTCAGTTGAGATCCATGCTATCAACCTTTGCTGGCTTAGCTATGTCAGTCAGATTGCAGTGAGATGTGAGCTCCGACTGCCATAGCTGCACTGGCAACAGTCCCTGGAAAACTATACTATTGCTAGTAGTTTGACTTCCAGAATAGGAAGGTTGCTTCTGCAGGAGGAAAGACCAAATAAGCTATGTTAGAAGAAGACATCTTTTTCTGCTGCTAGTTCAGTGTGCATTGAGCCTTTTCTTATACACTTGCTGGCATAGCTATACTGGCAGACCCTGCAAAGTGTAGAACTCAGACTGAAAAGGCTTTTTGTTGCCAACATCTGTTATCAGGCGCCATGTCTTCATCAATAGTCATAAATCAGTATAGTTCCAGGGAAGCCCAGGACCTGAGCCAAAGGGGACAGCTTTTCATTTCTGTAGCGTAGGGATAAAAACACAGAAAACCCCTAGCTGAAAACAACTGTACAAATGAAAGTTGGTATTGCTTCTCTGGTTTGCCTCCCAATAACTTGTTACGAATAACTATTTATACAGTTCACTGATCAAATGCTAGCTGTATTTGGTCTAGCTATGTGTACTTATGGCAGCAGGTCTCCACTGGATAGATGTTAGCTTTGTAGGAGACTGATTTCCTCCAGCTCGCTCTGTGTCTGGTATGATTCAGGTGAAATATTGACAGAGCAAGAGGAAAATGTTTGCCTGAGATGAGGTGAGGTAAGAATTACTATTGTTTGTATTCTCATTGTAGGCAGCAACCAGCTTGGCTCTATTTATGGCCACACATCTGTGATGACAGGAAGCCTCTTGGATGATCACCACTGGCACTCCATCATCATAGAGCGCCATGGGCGAAACATCAATTTCACACTGGACAGACACATGCAGCACTTCAGAACCAATGGAGAATTTGATTACCTAGACCTTGATTATGAGGTGAGTAGATAAACTTGTTTGTTATCATTCACGTTGTTTTTATAAGGATAAGAACAATAAGAAGAGAAATCTAATATGATTTAAGATGTTTCGGTACTTTTTTGTACATTTGTTTTAATTATTTATTCCCTTACGTTTCCTGAAATTTTCTTTCCAACACTATGTTTTACAACACTGTTCTATCTTCAGTGTAAATTAAGTTTCTCTTCATTAGTCTACTAGATCCTATCTGTTGTAAGAGTTACCTCAGCCTTTTATTTCAAAATGAGAGATCTATGTTATTTAGCAAGTGAAGCAGGTGCTACTTTTAAAATCTGTACAAGCAGCTGCTCTAAGTAGGAAGTAGATTTTAAAAAGTATCATGCACTCTTATTCTATCCAGGTGATAATTTTGCACTTGAATCAGAAAGCCTCATTCTGTGGTGAAAATTAGTATTTGTTTTTAGCAAAGCAAGCAGATTGGAACTTTTTACTTTTTATGAATCTTGAACTTTCTCATCTTAGGTAGGTACTTCCTAGTATTTTCACAAATATGCCATCAATAGCTTCTTTTTATACAGAAGCAATTAAGACTTAGGAAAATTCTAAGAAAACTTCTGTTTATCGGTCAGATTAATGCACACAAGTGTTGGTAGTAATTAAACATGGGTTTGTTGTTTGATTGCATTCTGGCCTCTGCTATTATGAACTTATTCAGTTAAAACTGTTATATGAATTTCAGCGTGTTCCTTATTACAAACTTTGTTTAACTATTTTCTTGCACTCTTTACTGTTTCTAATGAGAATTAATGTGTTTGGCTGAGCTAAATACATATTTCCATCCTTGCAACTTTTTAAGCAGTGAGAGGGAATCAAAATGTTGTAATACAAAAAAGTTTGAATTAATGTGTGTGTTGATATTCTTACAAACAATATCTCGATCAAGAATATGTTATGAATGTTAGAAAAAATGACTTATGATTGTAAATGTTACTGAATCGCGTATTTATTTATATTCCAACAAATGTTTAGGAATGCCTTCATTGGTAGCGGTTATAATTAGAAAATAATCAGCAAATTAATTTTCCTCTACCTGTATTGCTTATCAAGCACTGAAGATCTGAACTGAGCTACTGAAAACTCACATATATAGATTTTCTTAAAGATTTTTAAGTGAGTGAAATAACAAAAAAAGTTAAGATGAATGACGTAAGCCAGGTTTGGGCAATTCACACACACACTATATAAATACAAACATATAAAAACTTCCATATATATGTAGAATGTTTACGTGACAGATATATTGCATACAATACATTTACCCCTAGCAAAAGTAGAATCCAGGAGATTCACATTC
This sequence comes from Actenoides lindsayi, assembly GCA_025331215.1. Lineage (NCBI taxonomy): Eukaryota > Metazoa > Chordata > Aves > Coraciiformes > Alcedinidae > Actenoides > Actenoides lindsayi. The sequence continues at coordinate 56,521 of WTSP01026987.1, read as the reverse complement.
CTCTCTTCTGTGACATTAGAGACCTCACTGGCAGTTGTCAAAGACACATTTCAGTCTCCATGTACATGGATCCCCTTGTGTTTAATGGAACTTATTTACGTGTGTCTAGATACATGCTCCTCTGATTCATATAAATGCAAGAGCCTTAACCTCTTCTCCTTCTTTTCCCCTCAGTTATCTCACTGGTTTTGGAATTAGTCATCACAGACTACGTTTAAATGTGTTGCCTTGTGATAAATTAATCACAGTGGATGAACCCAGACAAATAAAAACTACTTTACATAGAAAAAAATGGTTTCTAGGTTAATCTCTTTCAGAAAAGTCAAGTGAGCATGAAAGAAGAAGAAACATTTGTTCTGACTGAAAAAAAAAATAAAATTCCTGTGAGTTCCTCTTAACTCACTGTCATGGTACATATTTTTTGCAATTTTTCTCCTTTTCTTCAAAATGCTTTCCTTTCCATTTTCTCTTGTCCAAACATGTGACTATAACATGCAAAAGAATGTTTGACAGGCATTAAAATATTACAGTGATATTCTTCCGTTTATGTAAAGTGCTGCATCTTCTCCAAAGCCAAGTCATGTCAATTTATAGTACAAAACAAAAAGTCCTACAAAACACTTTTACATAGCTGGTATGTGCTATTTATAAAGATTTTGGGTTTCATCTGTGTAGCTTTAGTTCTTATATGCCAAGTCAAAGCTTCCTTTCTGGGATAGAAAGTTATATCTTACACACTTTTAAAATGCACAGGCTGTCCTTAGAGCTGTGTTTTCTTACTCTCAGTAATCACAACTGGAATGAACAATGAACAATATTTAGAAGTTTGGCTCTGCCAAATCTCAGTAGCAGACTACAAGCAAACTTTTATGTGAGCGTTCGTATAGCAGGGAAGCTATTTATGCCAGAAACAAGTGCACTGTATTGAAGCCCACCACTGCTGTGTTGTAGTGTGAGCTCTGGCACACAGTTAGAGCTGAGTGAATGATTTGAGAGTTCAATGTAAGCAAATAGACGTCCAGCAAATTTGTTTAGAAGTCTTTGCCCCCCAGTAACTGTCTACCATTTTGTGTTTCGTTCCAAGATAACCTTTGGAGGCATGCCTTTTTCTGGGAAGCCAAGCTCTAACAGTAGGAAAAATTTCAAAGGCTGCATGGAGAGCATCAACTACAATGGCAATAATATCACCGACCTTGCCAAGAGGAAGAAATTGGAACCTTCTAATGTGGTAAGAGAGTACTTTAATGATCATCTCATGCTTGTCCTTCTTTAGAAGACTGGATGGTTTGTGAGTGTGTGTAACTGATATACTTGTGATATACTGAAATGATATAGAGCACAAACCAGATTTTATCACATAACGCAAAGATCTTACTGTCTGCATGTTTGTGAGTTGTTGTTGTTGTTGTTGTTGTTGTTGTTATTATTATGATGATGATGATGATGATGATGTCTGAGCATTTTAATTCTGGGGTCCCACTTCATCTTTCCAAAATTAACCTTCAGTGTCAGATAGCTACTTTCTAAAAGAAAAACAGCTGAACCACTAAGTACTTCTTTCCTGCCAAATTATAGTAGTCCAAAACCAGCACAGGCAAGATTTATTATGAAATCAATTGAAGTTTTCTCCTGGCTTTAAATCTTGGTATCTTCCATCCCTGCAGAGATAGTTGGATTGCTGGAGTGCAAAAGTCCTTGGAAGGGGCTGCTTCTACAGACCTTTCTGGTCGCTCTGAAAAGCCTCAAGATATTAGACTTAAAAATCATTATTTAGCTTATTAATATTACAGAGCTTATTAACATTTTATTCTGTTTTTTCTCTTTCTTAAGCATTCATAGTTGCTTTCATGTTCAAATTTGTGACTTTATGGGCAGAGTGATTAAGGAAGAATGTACTTTAATTACTACATTTTTAAGGCTATAAATGTTCCTAAAATTGCCTGCTGGCATACAAAGGCAACGTGGGTAATAAATAAATAAATTATTGCTATGAGTTGAGATGGTGTGAATAAGTTGTTCAAGGCTTTCTCCTGTACAAGTTTACAGCCTTCACAAAGTCCTGCCAACAGTATCAGTGGTTTCACTATTGCTTTCTCTTTATGTAATAAAGAGAAAATATGCAGTGATGTGGAGTAGAAAGGGTTGATTACCAGCTGATTACTCCTTGGATAGTAATGCTGAAGTTCCATATAATTGTATGAACAATATTGCTAAATGGTCAAGTTAATATGAATTATAATTTTGAATATATGATGTTTACAAACTCAGTAATACAGACTGATATTTAGAACCTTTTCTATGCATTAATTTCTTCGAGTTATTGCCAAAAGCAAAGATCATAATATATATGCTGTGGAGGAAGACTCTACTTTTAGAATTTTTTTGACCCAGTTGTCCACCTTAATCGTGGATTTTTTATTTTTTCTTCCAAAATTGCCTGTGATTTCCTGCCTTCAGTGTTTTTTAAGTTTATAATGTAACCATGACTTTCAAAGATTGATGCCTGATTTAGAAAAGGATCCTTGTACAGGAGCAACCTTTCCATTTTTCACAGTTGAGTCCACTGTAAGTCAGTAGGACATATTCTTAAAGCCTCTTTCTGAACAGAAGTCATACTTAAGAGGTTTCTGTAGTGCAAATCCTATCGTTTCAAAAGTGTGTCCTAACTAGCAGGCCTGTAAAGTCTCTGTATAAGCATCTCTCTTTTTAATTCTTTGTTTCTTTCTTTGTTTTTCAAGTTCTGTTACCTGTAACATGAAAGCCAAAGAAGCTTTGGCAGTTTTAATGCTACATCAAGAGGCTATGGCGTGCTAGTTTAATTTGATGGTTCTGTGGATTTCCAGTACTGAGAATGGTTATAAAAGTAGAAGTGACCTTTGTTTTCAGTAGAATTACTTAAATCACTTCAGCTCTACAAAAGCACAATCCATTTTACTCTTAACTAGATCAGCACGGATTTTTAAATTTCTTACACAAGTTTTGTTTGTTTGTTTTTTTTCTTTTAGTTTTTAGCCAGAGTTGACATGAAATATAGACTAACTTGAGACTACTGTTGTTAATCATGTTTATGATGGTGGCACTTAAGCAATCCAACAAGGATCTCCATTGTAGGAGATCCTGTACAAACCTGTAACAGTAGACACACTCTGCCCTAAACAGTGTATTATCTGCAGAGGCAAGAGAAACAAAATGTAATGGAGGAGAATGGAAAGAAAGTAATCAGTATGGTGATGAGAAGTCAACTCTTGTAGTCCTGAGTCAACTCAGGACTAACAGAAACATGGAATGCACTTACAAGCAATTTTCCAGTCCATCTTTTCTATGATTTCTACTAAAATTTAACATGCTTTGTAGGACTTTCATTAGCTTGCACAACTGAAGAATACTGACCCTTGTCAGAAGAGACTAGAATATGTAGTTAACAAGAAGAAGTCCAGAGAAATTTGAGTTCAGGAGTTCAGTTGCTTTCTCAAATTTTCCTACCTAGGGGTATATTAAGGGCAGAGAGTGTGAATACTAATAGGATTTAGTTTCCACAGAGCAGTGTCTCCAGTTTTAAAGCCTGTAACTGAAAAACACTGAGGGGAATTGTATTTACTGCCCTCCATCCTTACATCCACTAGGTCTATGCTTCATCCACTTTCACAGCTCTTATGCCATGTATGTACAATCACATACAAACTTATGATGAGTGGGGTTTTTTTTAAATTATTTGTATCAAGTGAACTCTATGTTAAGCTCAAGGATGACTAATAAGATAATTTGAGGAAAATACTGAGATAACATGATAAACATTAGCATGCAGTACATTGCCTGTACTGTATAATCCATCCTCATTTAACAGGTATTGTAGTCTTAATAAACTCATTACTTCTCTTTTGGGAGCTACATATTCAGCCAGTAGCTCTAGTAATTGGGAAAAGTTTTAAGACGCAGTAGTATTTCCACAAGGGATAACATCTGAATGTGGGTAGGCAAAATTGATTTATAAGAAGTAAACGTGAAGCTAATTTGCTGCACGGATTAAAGACCATGATATAAACCCCAAAATAGGATGTTTTCACCATTTCCCTTCCAATGTAGTATGAAAAATTATCTGATAAGGCCAACAGTTTTGGTATAAAAGCACAGTATACATATTCGACTTCCAGATGTCATTGCCCAGAGAACTATTCAGCAAGCAACTCTGAATCTACAGAAGAGGATCCCTTTCTCTCTGAAAAATGAGGATGTTATTACAGAGACACACTTCAGAGTAGCTTGAACTGCTGACCTAGACCTAGTGATCAATCTATATCAGATGGGCTTTACTTAAAAGAGGAGTCGTCTTCTGAATTATAGTCATAGAGGGAATAGATAATCCAGTTCAGATTAATCTGAATAGCTCAGTAGGCAAATACTAACTAGCAGAGAAATTAGAGTTATATGTTACTTCCTCAAGAAATCTTTTATGCAGTTAGGCTGTTCATGATGAATGTATTCACTGATGTGAAAAAGGATTTTAATGCCTTCAGTGCCATTAACATTAATAGGTGTTATACATGCACGAATACAAAGCATCTGGATGACAGGAGAGTGTCAATTGGATATGAAAGCCTTCATGTTATGAGGAGATGGTTAGTTCTTCACGGCAACAAGGCAGGAAGAGAAACTCTTAAAAATGTCTAACACTGCTTTCTGAACACCACTTAATTGGCATCTGTGACTGGACTGTGAGATGTCATCTCTTACAATATGCTGTTGCCCTCTGTGTCTACACAGGACTGCCTGAACTATGCAAGAGAAGTTATTTCTAAGCCACAGGGTGACATATTCTACTAAGAATGTTAACAAAGGGTTACAAAGGGTATTGCAGCCACTCTCCAGGCTTTTTTTTCCTGCATGTAAAATTTGTGATTTAACCAAAAGTGTTCTGTAACACGCTTGGAAATGTTCAGACTAAAACTATTCAAACAGGTGAAGTAACTATTCTGGTTTAATGCTTAGTTAGCTGAAAACTTAAAATCTCCAGGCAACATTTAGACTAAAAAAAACCCTCAAATAGCTAAGCAGCTTAGCACCAAAGGAGATCCTTGCCTTTACTCGGAAGGGAGTTTTAAATTCTCTCATTCACAGTGTAATTTAAAAGCTTCCTATAGTTGTTTAATCTAATTATTTTCCCAAATCATAGGATATTTTTTGTTAGCTGTAGGACATGAGTATATGAATATAACGTGGTTTGTAATGCTGCAATTTTATCATAAAGATAGCAACAAACCTTTTAGGACATCAGCATAAAGAAATCTCTTCTTTAGTTTCAGATTATTGGAAACATCAGTGTTTCTTAATTGATGAAGAAGGCTGCCAACCTGATAGTCTAGTTGCCACTAGTTCTACTGTTCTTTATAAGTAGATTTATAAAGTCCAAGTATGGCAGTATAACTTCTGACACTCTTGTAAGTAAAAGAGGTGGTTATGCAGAGTAATCTAAGAATCTCTTTGAGTGCTAAAGAAACTATTATTTTTATTCATTTAGTTTTCACATGGAAATACTATATAAGGAACTGAATCTGGCACATATTTGTTATCTCACTATGGCAGAGATAAATTGTTTTCTGATGTGTTATTCCTTTAAAAAGAGGTAGTTTGGGACATCAGTAAATGAGTGCTATATCTTGGTTCCTTATTGATGTCATCTGGCCCATCTCCAAATGAAGATAACAACTTAAAAAAAAATACATTACAGAGGACTTTCCTCCTACACCTTTTCAAACACAAAGTTCCTATCTTACTTCCAAATTCCCTACCTTCCCTCAAGATAAGCTGTCAGATGCATTTATACACTATACATACAAAACTATGTGACTTAACTTCTTAGTACAGAAAGTCAGTAATACGGAGTTTAAAAATATTTTCATGCTAAAGATGATGACTGACTCCTATTGGGGTTCTGAACAGTGCTTAGGTGGCCCTCGTCTCTAAGCATCTAGGTATGTCCAAAAATGTTGTTGAATCTCTAATTTATTTGTTTTTGATGTACAAATAAATATCAAAAGAACTGTTGTCTTGATCATAGTAATAATTTCCATATTGCCTCGGATAAATTTCTTCTTTCCCAAACTGAACTGAAATTGCCACAGTGTCCATCTGCCACAATGCATCAGAAAACCTAACCACAGGACAGGACCCACTTTGCCACACTAGAGGAATTCTTCAGTAGAGGAAGTTTTCCTGTTATATTTGCATTGCTGCATTAAAAAGTCGGTTCTGGACAGAAATTGTGACAAGTTATTTGTGATTTCTAAGGAAAAAAATAGTAATATGTCTTATCATAGTGGTCTTTCATGAGAAATGGCATGAGAACCAGAGTGAAAAATTCATGTCCTTAATTCTAGTCTGGTTTATAAATACATTTTTAAGCCTTGGAAATCAATAATATTGACTGGAGTTTTGTAAATTTCCCCAAAAGTAAAATTTTATACTATGAAAACTGCCGTTTCTTTTACAGAGGAAATTATTGATTAACTACAAATATTAGGCATTGTTCATGTCCAGCTACTCCAAATCCTACTCTTGCATGAAATAAAGTTTTAGCTTATCTAGTATTATCTGGTAAAAAGCAATAAACAGAGAGGCTACCTCTTCACGATGTATTAAATATCCTTCTTTCATAGCCTCATGTATTGTATTCATTGATACATTGATATAAGGGTATTTGGAAAGCTGTATTTCATTTTTATAAAGGATGGATTACTGCTCTGTTATAGGCTTCTTTGGTGACCATGAGAAAGCCCAAATTTCTCTGTGATTCATTTCTTCATCTTTGAAGAGGGAATATTAATGTTTTCATCTAAGCTTTCTCTTAGACTATAAATCTTCAGGGCAAGGACTGCCTCTTCTTGTGTGCATATAAAGTACAAAACATAATGGGGCCACTGCTGGGCAAGACAGAAACATCAGCAACATTGTAATAGTAACAAAGTGATAATAACAATTTTACATGCAACTTGCATTGATCACAGTAGTCTCTAGGTTGAATGAAAGCTAGAATAATTTTCTAGAGCTATGAATTTAGTGGGATCTTACTACTTTGCTTATATTTTTGCTTTTTTTTTTTTTTTTTTCTGTGTGTGTTTTACTTAGGGAAATTTAAGTTTTTCTTGTGTGGAGCCACATACAGTGCCTGTCTTTTTCAATGCCACCAGTTACCTTGAGGTTCCTGGTCGTCCAAGCCAGGATGTGTTTTCAGTCAGTTTCCTTTTCCGAACCTGGAACCCCAATGGACTTCTTGTCTTCAGCAACTTTGCAGATGACCTGGGGAATGTTGAGATTGACATAAATGAGGGCAAAGTCAGCGTCCATATCAATGTCACCCAAGTGAAGAAGAACCGAATAGACATCTCATCTGGTAAGTGGGATTTTTAATTGGTATCGGTTTTGGTGGTGGTGTTTAAAAGCATCATGGGCCTAAAAGTTAGAACACTTGCTTTACAAAATTTAAAATTTACATTGTGACTATATTAAATCCTTTATTGTATGTTTCATTGAGTAAGAGGTGGAAGAACATTGAAACAGTTGTTAGATTAAAAAAGACGACACAAGTCTTCTTATTCTGTCATGAAACCCAGGAAAAGTATCATGTGTGGCAACCTAGTTTATTATCGAAAAAAGGGATGGGGTTTTTTTGCCTAAAATCATCTGTGGTTACTACTTTTTCCTCATTTCATGGTGAAGTCTTCAGTTTTCATCAATAGGATTGATATACTGGTGTAGCTCTGAATGAATGATGGTGGGGTTTATGTCTACTCTTCTATTTGGTTTCAGTTTGAAAGTATATTGTCTACAAGTCATATAAAGAGGGACTTGAAATGTGAGAAAAATAAAAAATGTCTTTTTTAAATGAGAAAACATTCATTAGGTAGGAAAGTGACATTTAATTTGGCAAGTAGTCATTATTCTAGGTTATCTCTTTTCACCCCATTAATGAAATAGAGATGAGCATGAAATGAAATTAATTATTTAAAAGTTAGAACTGAATAAAATATGAATAATAACAACTAAAAATCAGAATTTATCTGTTTTGTAAAATGAAAATATTTTTATGAAAAGTACACCTTATTTCCTTCCATAATTACAGGGGTTTTATCACAAAAAATCAATACCATAGATTACAAGGTAGTATTTCATTCCCTTTGTAATATAAATATACTCATGAAAGAACTAAGTAATATTTTGGTAATACAGTAGGATCTTGTACAAAAATGTTTTGTCAAGGTGCTAGTGCATCATAATTAGGTAACACATGGGATTATGACCCTCATTCTTTCTTCCTTAGCACTGCCTACTACAAATCTCAGTTTACAAAGAGAAGTGGCTACTGATGATGCTTCTTCATGAGCTTCCTTGTGCATTTTTAGTCCAAGGAAGATTTTAGTACTGATTAGCCAATTATGAGAAATAAAGGTTTTACCAATTTTCCAGTAATTTTGCCAAGTGTATATGTTGATACGAAACCAATTTCAGATCCATTACTTTTACATTCTGGTAAGTAAGCACATATGAGAACTTTTAATTTGCTTTTCTGCATTCTCCAGACCTTCACCCACAGCAACAAAAATTCCCCAGCTACTGAGCTGTAAAACTAGAGTACTCATATTCTGACTTTCTTCTAAAATACTCTGAATTGAATATTATTCAGAGTAAATAATTTCAATCTGTATGATCAGTTTACATAATAGCCCAATTATCCCATACAGCCATTCTGTTTTATAGCCATGATGCTGTTTTTAAGCTCCATACAATCCAATATCTACTGGTTTCTGAATATCTTAAAGAGCTAGTAGTTTCCTTTGTTATTATAATTTGTGGCATAATAAAAAACATTTATTGTTTAGTTTTCATTGTATGGATTTTTCATATTTGCATAGCTATCCTGGGAAAGCTTTAATTTACTTTAATACGTGGTTGCTGCTTTTGTTGCAACAGGCATTTCACTGCCTGTGGAATTAATTTTGTGTGTGAACATAAGAAAACAAAATATGGCATCTTCCAGGGAAGGCTGCAGAAGGAATGATGCTGTTGTACAGCAAATATCCCGGCAACCTTCTTATTCCTTTCTTGTGCAGGGAATTAGTAAATGTCAGCATATAAACCTGCTGGGTCTATGTAGAAGTCAAAGTGGTCTCCCTTTGGCACAAAGATTTGTGACTGTTGTGGTCCTATAGTTATAAGATACACACTTTTTTTCATTGATTATTTTTACCTGCTGGCAAAGTAGAATTTTCTGTAGTCAAGTATGCAGCCTTCTATATAACAGCGTGTGTAGGGTATGAATAATTAGACTTGTGTCCACTGGGAGGGTACACACCCTGGTTATCACAAAGGATTAGGCTAACTAAAACCATAGCCTAGATGCAGGTAGCTTTTGAATGTCCTAAGTTTGCTTATGCCAATGTGCTTATGCAGGCATAGCTTGTGCATGTCACCTGTAATAACGTATTATCCCTGGAGGAAACTAAAGTATCTTCTTCCTTAGTCTGTACATCTCTCATCATTTACTGACTTGCTTTCAATTAGCATCTTTTAATGTCAGCTTTCCTTGTTCACACGAGCACATCGTCGGTTCATTCTGGGGCATGGTCTGACTCTGGCTATAGAAATAGTAGAACTGATTGCCAAGGAATTACGTGAGAGAATTGTTTGCCAGTGTGCAGGTGGCAGAGTTTGTTCCTGTGCATCTCTGCACTAAAGATACTGGTATGGAACAGAGTCTGATTTTGTTTGATTTTCAGTGTCATACTACTCCTTAAACACCTTAAAGGTGCATGCACTCAGAGAGCTCTAACTTAGCATGAGTGGAGTTTAGATAAACAGTAAGAAAAAATGAAATAATGCCTAGCAGGTACAGTACAAGGAGCTGCACTTTACTCCCATATACCTCACAGGCCGTATGTATAGAGTCAATAAAGTAGATAGTTTACAGGACATTGTAAAAAATTTTGTAGAGAGGCAAGAATATCAAATAATCATCAAACAGAATCAATTGCCCATTAAGAACACTGAGAGCTACGACTAATCTGAGAAATCACAAATAGGTTTATACTTTATTTTTTATGCTAATTAATTCTGCCATTTCTATTCTATGTAGTGAATGAAGGGATACAACACTCTAAGGTGGTCACATAGAAAGCATGAAAGCAAAAGAATCATTTCTGAGTGATCTGCCCTAGTTTTGGTCCTGTTCTGGCAGGGGGGTTGGGCTCGATGATCTTTGAAGGTCCCTTCCAACCCCTAACAGTCTGTGATTCTGTGAAAAAGTTTAACTTCTGTGTAAATACAGTGACTATGAAAGATTTATGTAGCATGGTGTGGGAAAACATCTGGATCAATAGTAGGCAATTCATGGGAATCATAAGGCAGACATTGCTTTGCATTTAAAATCACAGAAATTGAGAGTTGCCATCAGGCAATCTGTTCTTAGCAGTTTTCTTTGTCTCCCAGAGGTCCTTCCCTGCTCTCATCAGTTGTCTGTTCTGTTTTTGTCAGGGATAATTTTTTCACAGCGTTAGCACATCTGAGCAAGAGCTCTTAGGTCTTATTTAAGGTTATTCTTTGGTTTTCCAAAAGGCACTGAACTTCCTTTATTTCTTTAGCCGCATGTCCTGTCCAGTAGAGATTTCACTATATTCAATTCTTCATGAGCTTCTCTGTTTCTTAATCAATCTTCTTCATCTTTATTGGAGCAATAAGTCATCTCAATACTTTATTCTGGGAATATTTAAAATAATTTTTTTATTATTATTATTAAAATGGTTTCACGTATCTGAAGCTTCTTCACTCATTGTTTTCAGCCTAAGTATGAGACATTCCTATGTCTGTCATGCCTTAATTCCCTTTTTCATTCTGTTGTTGCTGCTTTTAAGTTGATGTTACTATTAGCAGATCCTAGATAACTTTCTGTAGATCACTTCTTGTTTTGCAACAAATGCACTGTATTTTTTTCTTTAATTATATTAGATGTCATTTATCTTGCTGCTCCTTTCATGCCTCCAGTCACTTTCAAACCTCTGCTTCATCTCTATACAGAGAAGCCTTTAAATATATCTGTGTTATGAAAATTCCATATTTACTTTATATGAGCTGAAAAGAATCAAGCATGATTACATATATTTTAGTCTAGTATGTATGATTTTTGCATTAGTAGTAACAGACTTCATGCTGACATGGCAAAGCAGAATCTCAGATTTTACTTAACCTGGCTGTAGCTTGTTTAACATTGGCCAGATGACTAGTGCCTTATTTGTCCTGGATGAAGGGTCAGAGTGTACCCTCAGGAAGTTTGCTACAAAACTGTGAAAAGTGGTTGGCACACCAGAAGGCTGTGCTGCCATTCAGCAAGACCTGGACAAACTGGAGAGTTGGGCAGAGGGGAACCTAATGAAGTTCAAGGGCAAGAATAGAGTCTTGCACGTGGGGAGAAATAACCCTATGCATCAGTATATGTTAGGGGTTTACCTTCTAGAAAGCAGCTTCCTAGAGAAGGACCTGGGAGTCCTGGTGGACATCAAGTTAACCATGAGCTTACAGTGTGATCCTATGGCCGAGAAGGCCAATGGTATCTTGGGGTGCATTAAGAAGAGTGTGACTAGCAGGTCAAGGGAGATTCTCCTCCCTTTCTAATCTGCCCTAGTGAGGCCACATCTGGAGTATTGTGTCCAGTTCTGGGCTCCCCAGTTCAAGAGAGACATGCAGCTACTGGAGAGAGTCCAATGGAAAACTACAGATGTGATTAGGGTACTGGAACATCTCTCTTACAAGGAAAGGCTGAGAGACATAGGGCTGAAGAAGAGAAGACTGAGGGGGAATCGTGTCAATATTTATAAATTTCTAATGGGCAGCTGTCAAGGGGATTGAGGCAGTCTCTTTTCAGTGGTCCCCAGTGACAGGACCAGGAGTAATGGACACAAACTGGAACACAGGAAGTTCCACCTTACATGAGGAAAAACTTCTTTACTGTAAGGGTGACAGAGCACTGAAACAGGATGCTCATAGTAGTGGAGTCACCTCTGGAGAATTTCAGAACCCACCTGGACATGTTCCTGTGCAACCTGCTCTGGGCAAACCTGCTTTGGCAGGAGTGTTGGACTGGATGATCTCTAGAGGTCCCTTCTAACCCCTCCTATTCTGTGAATCTGTGATTCTGTCCTGGGCTTCAGCTTGATGAATGGTAGAGGCAATAAAAAGCCAGTAAAAAACAACAATAAATATTTTACTGTATCAATAAAGTGTACACTGGTTTGCCCGTAACACAACTTTGAGTGTAAAGGAATGTTTTATCTTAATATGTAGTTCACCTTCCAGTTTGTAGTACATGTGAAAGAGACAAAGATGATTAGCCCTTGTGGTTATACTTACTGCCTGATTTTGCTTACTGAGTGGATTTTTTTTTTCCTTTTTTTTCATGAACTTGCCAGTTGTTCCTTCAAAACAGGTCTCTGAACAATAAAAAAATCCTATCCGTTCCCTGCCCAGCATTCTGTTAAATGTTCAGTAAGCACTGTTTCAGCTGTGAACAGACCAGAAAAGCTGTTGTACAAACTCAATAGTCTTGATTTTGCTTTTTCTTATGTTAATCTTATTTAGACGCTACCACCATTTGATTGATGAGAGTTATATTAATAAACTTGCTGTTAGTAAGAGGAAAATCAGGCCCACTGAGAGCTGAAATAAAGATTTAATTAGGAGAAATAAGCTACTGACGGTGCAGTATTACACAGGTGAAATACTTAAAGCTTGTGTATAAATCAGGAGTTAAACATCCTATTGACTTTTTCTCTGAAGAGTAAACTGTGATTAATATCTTCACAATTGTGCATGTCCCAGCATAGGGATTAATAATAGGAGAGAATCTCAGAAAACAGTCAAGAGATTTATCTTTACTGTTCCATATAGTTTTGGAGTAAATTCTGCTTTAGACATCATGGGATTCAGGCAAACTTCCTGGAAACTGCTGGGTTTACCCAAGGAATTGATGGAGGCAATGCTAGGCTGAGAAGATGGAAGAAAGAAGTGATGTTACTTTCTCTAAGAACTTTTTAAAAGCAGATTTCCAATGGTATTTCGCACACCAAAGGATTCTGACATCCTGCTGGTTTTAAAACTCATTTTATGTTAGTATATGTTCTATTCGCCCTATGAACCTACTAAAAATTTTTGATCTTGCAATCAGGAGAATAAATTGTTTATGAAGTTGTATTTATTTGTAAGCTTTAACAAGTTAGTATCTTCTTTCTTGAGCACAGAAGAAATCAACTGGAAAATGTCATACTCCCACCCCTCTCTTTGCCAGAAAACCTGTTACAAAACTTCTCCCAAAGCCACATGCAAATGCTGTTCAGTTCAGGATTAAGACACAGCCTCATTTTCTTCTACTCAGTTTCATCTACCTGCTTCAGCAGCTTAACTCAAATTCCTCCAAAACCAAACTTTTCTGAAGCTTTCAACATGGGGAAATACTGGTAGCCCATTAAGCATGAAGAGTGTTGCTTTCCTCAAAGAAACAATAAACATTAAAAATAACACTCCTGAGGAATCATCTAATGGCTTTCCAATGTTTATAACAGCAAACTCTGAATCCCTGTTTCAATATAGAAAAGATCTTCTCTTCCTCTTGAGAAAAGGTGAAGTTTTTGCAGTGGCAGATTCTAAAATAATCCCTTGATTTATCCTCTGTTTACTTTCTCACTTGTCTTTTCATAGACAGTTCTGACCTTTCATATCTAAACATCTCTACTCAACTTAAATACTGGAAGCTCTATGAAGATCCCTTACCCCACAGTATAAATGCTAAGCTGCTGAAAAAAAGAGGACATCATCTCCTTTGGCTCATAATATCTTAACAGAGAAGCTTTCAGAGTGTCCAAAATCATCTGCCATTAAATTGAATTAATCTGCTTGAAGAACCTTTTTTTCTTTTCTAACTCTCCTAGTTAACAGTTTGTTCTGTATATTAGTTGCTGCTCAAGGCTGCCTTCAGTTCCTCCTGTCAACTATAAACTTATTAAAACCTGGGATATGAATATCTTTTTGTCATATTTATCTGTATTAAATAAATCACACTTCTCCCCAAGGAATCTCGCTGGGAAGCTTTCCACCCTTCTGTCTTTCAGCTAGATCTCAAGTCATCAGAATTGCAGTTCATTTATATTTCAGATCTTAGGGGTTAAGATAACATCCTTCAGGTAAAAAAAAGTCTCTGTCTGACAGATCTGAATTGGTACTCTTCCCGTGACAAATCCCAGGGGCGTTTTATGAGGGAATTGAGAAGCATTTTTGCTTCTGTTGCTAAATGAAGGTTTAAATAGGGAATGTGTATACACAGAGCCAAAGTGCACCTCTGGTGGGAAGATAACATTTCCCACCACGTCTTTTCCATATTACTGATACTAGGTTATACACTGAATGTTATTAAGTGGAGGCAGATACCCGTGAGGCACTTGTCAGATTGATCAAGATGAGAGACACAACTTCTGTCCACAAAAGACAGCATGATGACTTAGCAGGAGAAGAGTCTGAGGATCGGAAAATCATTTTCTTTCCAGAGAGCCAGTTTGGTCTCTTTGTTTCTCTCTGCGTGTTTATTTTTGGCTAAAGACTTTAAGTAGTGAATGTAGGTACATGGATAGGTATTTATGGTTTTGAATTCCACAGAACTGAGAAATAGACGTGCTTGTAGTAGTAGTATTCTTTCTTCTACATCTGTTTCTTGTAATCTGGTATGTACATCTCAGTACAACAGACTCTCAAACCAGTCAGAGCAAGAAGTAGAGTTCTTGACTATAGAGTTTTTCTTCTAAGAAAACTGATTATTATAGTTGAGATTTTTGTGAATTCTGCTTCATTAGTCACTGATTTTCACTAGAGACTAAGTACAAGCTGTGCATTCTAAAACACAGACAATACCACTTACAGATACTTCACTGAGAGTAATGCAACCCAAGCACAGAGAAACCTGAGAATCAAGAAAGCAGGTTATTGTCCTTGACAGGCTTCCCAAATTTATACAGGAGGCTGAAGTTCAGTTTCCTTGTTTTGGCCTTATTTCCTCTGGGCTGTAGAACAGAGTTAGAAGAGACATTTGCATGTCATTCTCTATGTTAGCACTGAAATATGAAGTAAGGCTTTTTACAGCTACTATTTCAGCAGTCCCTGTGTTCCACTGAATTTCATTCAGGAAAAAAAAAAGTTCAATAGTCAATAGTTAAATGCTAATTTTATGTTTCAACTAGAAGGAATGTAAATTACATGACTAGAGCAGGACAGAACTGGTTGGAACTATATCCTTTCAATTCTTTTTTTATTCAACAAGTTTGACAGGAAGCGGAATCAATTTTAGTTTCTTTCCATGTTGCCACTGCTCACTCCATCCACATCATTTATTGACAGGCTCATTCTAGTCAAGTCAGTGAAAATTTTCCTTTCAACTTTGATAAGCCCCTTAGCACTGGATGCTACTGAGGTGCCCAATATTTTGCAGTTAACTGCAGAAGGTAGGTTTTTACTTCAGTGGGTCCCCTGCATATTTTTGTTGAATACAAAACAGCATGAAAAGACATCTCTCTAAAGATTAGTTTAGCGAGACAAGGATGCTTAGTTAAAACCAGGATTACCTCTTGGATCAGTAAGAAGACAATATTGGAAAAGAAATGGCAAAATATACTTTTGTTTGTGGTTTAAAGTCTTTCAGGACTTACGCGTGTTGACTGAGGTGAATGTGGTTTATTCCATTATTATTTTCCTTTTAGATTATTAATAAAGGAATAAGCAAAAGGATACGATTGAGATAGGAGCTGTAGTTATAGTTGTTTGTTTCTGCACAGACTGACAGCAGTATTCCCAGAACACCATTGAGTATTTATATAATATAAAGGGAGATGAAGGGAATATTTTCTAATATCTGAAAGACTGGCTCCCAGAAATATCATGTTCTTTCCCCCTGTTCACCAGCCTGACATCTTTGCCTCCCCTTCCATAAAGGTGGCTCATTGAGAAATCCCATTTCCAGGATTCACGAACCTATGTGCAACATGGTTTGTCATAGGTGGCAACATGACAGTAACCTCACAATACTGCCAGTAAACTATTTCAGCACTGTCATGAATACCATCTGGCACCATTGGCTTAAGCTTCATAGTTTTCTAAAAGCCCTTTTTTTCTGTTAATGAAAGGATGAGGTGGTTCCTGTAAATTTTTCTGTAGGTGTGTTACTTGAAAAATGTGACTGGAGTTATGCTACGGTAGCTCTTCAGTTCACCTCATAGCAGTTTCAGTTTTTACTGGAAACTAGTAATAAATGTAGTGTTTGAAGTAATTTTTTTACTTCTTTCAGAGAAAAATAGCTATCTAAGATCATCTTGTGATAGCCCAGAATATAATTATTCAGCTATAATAACCTAAACATATACTTCTGCTGCCTATTTAGTCTGGCAGTTATGCTATTTTGTAAATGGCTATGAGTAAGTGGAGTAGTAGAAGGCAAAAAGAATACATTCACTTTTTATTTGATAGTATAAAGTTATAGTCACTGTACCTATGTGTATGTACCATTGTACACATAGCCATATAGCAGAGAGCTTACTCAGCTAATGTGCCAATTCTGCCATGCAGGAAGTTCATAGAGCATCGGCATTTGATAAAACAGTAAAGCTGTTTGAATAGGTTTGGGAGACGCAGGGCAGAGAACAGGGGAATCTACACTCTCAAATCACTCCTTGTTTCATTTCATGGTCCTGCTGCTCTGACTGTCCCCTCTGTAAACAGACTGTATTGCTCCTAGGATATCATCCTTCAGAGGGATCAGTAGTTCCCCCACCATCAGCACCAAGATGCAGCAGTAGTTAATGGTTAGATGTGTCCAGAGCCTACTACAATAGACAGTATGGACTAAACATCAGCTCTTACTCTGTCAGCCTGGTTTGTCCTTGAACACTGTTCTGCAAGGGTCTGTCCCCTTAAAGACAGACTCTTATGCTGCTCCCACTCCTGTACACACAAAATATTCTGGAGGTCATTGCTTAAAAAGAGCAAATATCACAGAGGATCAGGTAACATTCTTACTATTCATCACTTTATGAGGAGATATCTGTTTTTAAAATCATAACGTTACCAGTATATCTCAGACCCAAAGAAGGATGTGTGGTGTCAGAAGAGCTAAACTGTTGTGACAAGTTGCTCTAGCCATGGTCATGTAACAATAAACGTATCATAGGCATGAAACGATAAATGTATCACAGGCATGAAACAGGTTAGTGTTGCCCATGGCTTATATGTGGACATGTGGGTCAACAAGATGAAGCCCTAGAGAGTGAGTGCTGATCCAGAGACGACTCCACACACTGTATAGTGTGGACACAAATGGATTGTTGTAGGGACCAGCCATGAGCACTGCAAAGCTCAGCTGTGTAAAGCAAACTGTCCAGGGGAACACAGAACATTCCTTGACCTGGTATCAGATACAGCAGAGACACAGCTTTTGTTATTTCAGAAACAAGAAACCATATCAGAGAGGGTGAAGACTAGAAGGCAGCTTATAGATGTAGAAGAAAAGGGCAAGTCCTCAGGTTTGGAGAAGTGGTCTGCTACCAGTTTGTTTGTTCGGTGTTCATTGTTTCAGAAAGGGCATAAAACCTTACTGGGCTAGGAAAACAATTGTTATTATGGACTGTAAATAAAAGTGAGGGGTGGGTGGAGAAGAAAAAATGCTGGACTCCACTTAGAACATAGTACATTTATTTTCTGTGGATTTAAAAATCATGTTTAGGGACAGACTGGGAGATCAAAGATCTGGAACCTTTATTTGTACATTATTGTTGCTTACATATATTATGTAGTAGCATTACAAAAATAGGGCACAGAATCTTCAATCAGTGGGCCACGTAACACTGTGCAAGAACACTGTGAGATGAAGCTATCAGCTATGTAAATTAAAATTGCCAGTGCAGGTTCTTTTTTTTTTTCTTTTAACCTTTTCATCTTCTCCAAATGCAAGGAAAAAAGATTTTCTTTTCAAGCGAGCATTTGCACTTGGGGTAAAACCAGGAGTACACTTTCTAGTGCAAATGTCCTTGGAACTCATTTAACTTTGCAAAGAATTTTGCAATTTTGAACTTTTAATCTTTTTTATCACTAATACTTGGGTAGGCATCCCACAATACCTCTAGCCAATTACTTACATAAAAATAATTAAAAATCTTTGTAATATCAAACACCCAGGTTTTTTGGGAGGGAGGGAAACATGACCTAATTACAGGCATGGAACTTTAATTTATGTGCTGTGAACTGACACTCAATATCTTCTTTTTCATTGCTATTCAGGAACCTGGGCAAACATTATTATCTGTGACAGGTTTCTGGCAGTCCCTCTTGGTTTGACAGTGTTATTTTAGAGAGACAAGAGAGTCGCTTTTGTATATAATGAAAGGAAAAGTCGTCAAGCATCCATGCATATTTTATGCTGCAAAAAACTTAAGTGCTAGAGGAAAGATTCTGTTTTCAGTCATGCTATTGTAAATTCACAGTGCTTCTGCCGACCTCTAGGTTTGCATCAATGACACAGAATGGCATCTAGCCCAAAGGATGAATTCCATTTCTTACACAGGCACTGCAGCTCTTGTAAATCAACTTGGCCCTTACTGGTTTTTTTTTTTGGTTAGTACAGTCATGCACAACTCTGATGTATATTTTGGCATTTTGGCATTTTCTACTGACACTGACAGGACTAAAAGCAATTTCTATCAAAGCACTTCATTGAAATGGCATCATGTACGGTCTGCATTGTTTAGGTTTTTTTCAGCTTAGTTCACTAAAGTGGTTATTCTTAACTGCAAAAGTAGACTCAGGTTAAAAATAAAACCCAAACAAACAACAACAACAAAAAACCAAACCCAAACATTTTCTAGTTGTACACTGCTCGCTCTGCCTTTACTTTGGTCTTGAAAAAGATATTGAGTCCCTTCAGGCACTTTTGCACATTGCTTCTTTTCATTTTCAAATGCTGCTGAAGCAGCAGCATGTGAGCACTGAGGTGAAACATAGCAACCAAAGTCCTTGGATTCTGTAAGCTGAATAGCAGATGATATTGTCTTTGAAAAGCTTGCTCATTAAGTTTATGTATTTGATAGGGAAAAAAATAATCTCAACACCCTTGCTGTGAAGCAGCCACTATAAAATACATAGTTTATTCTCATTCCAAGCAGGATTTTATGGAATCATTTCAATGAGGACAAGTGCTGAAAATTCTAGACATCTGGAATGCTTGCTTACTAAAGAAAAAAGTGTTTAGAACCATGACTTCCTCTCCATTTTTTTCCAAGATGTATATATTTCTATAGGTATATTAATGGTAAAAAGGACACTAGAGAAGGTGTGGGCCCCCTCAGAAAGGAAATGGGAGAACTGCTGACAAGTGATATGGAGAAGGCCAAGGTTCTCGATGACTTCTTTTCCTCAGTTTTCACTGGCAAGGGCTCCAGCCACACCCCCAGAGTCACAGGAGATAATGGCAGGAGTTGGAAGAAAGAATCATAGAATAGTTTCGGTTACCAGTAGAGTTTTCAACAACCAATAGAGTGGTTGTCAATGGGTCCATGTCCAAGTGGAGGCCAGTGACAAGTGGAGTCCCTCAAGGATCAGTACTGGGACCAGTCTTGTTTAACATCT
>WTSP01026987.1:0-36210 GCA_025331215.1 Actenoides lindsayi | reverse complement strand
GTTACTATTATTTTTTACACACGTCTCATTTTATTACATAAATTTAGAACTCCTGACAAGCAGAGTTCTACCATAAAACTTTGTGGTCCAACAAATATTCACTAATTCTATTCCTTATAATTGAGAAAGACTGTTGAACTTTCCCTGTATCTGGCACAGTTCAAAAGGAATATTCAAATCATGTTGTGGCCTAACCTGTCAGGATTCATTGGTAGCAAGTTAGCAAGTCCTAACTCTTGGAATCCAAAAGCATATTTATTCTTATTCTTCACAAAAAATAGGGTATAACCCAACAATAAGGGGTTGTATATGTGTAATGTAATACAACATATCCCACTAAATTTACCTTCTTTCAAGATAGCTCAGGATGCTTAGGGCCTCATGAAAAAATATTACTTAAAAAAAAAAAGTTCAAAAAATTCTAAAAGCTAGAGAATGATGTTTTATTGGCAGATCACTTAAAAAAAATTACAACAAGAACAAAACCACACACCAAACCAAGCCAAACAACAAAAGCAAACCAAACGAAGAAATTACTAAAAGATTTGGTTTTCCTTCATCAGGATGAGTTACTCAATTTTCTGTTGAACAAACATGGAGCACAAAGAATGCACTTGCCTTTTCTTCCTCCTTCTTCTTTCTGGCTTTGAGCAGCCCAGTATGAACTGTGCATTTCAGGTATTGTATGTAGGGAAATGCTGACATGAACGTGAGGTTTGATTCATCTTTCTTTTATTTCTAACCTTTCCCGAGGCAGACCTTTGACTCTGGGAACCTTTGTCTTTTGCTGCCTCAGTGTGGAATTTTAGAGTTCCATTTTTTTTACTGTAAGTAATGATTATATTAATATTATATTATTAGTATTAATAAAATTGCTGCTAATAATAAATAATTATGTTACTAGGAGTGTTATAGTCCAACATGCTCTATAAAGCAGTCAGCTGGATGTGCATTTTGAATGTTATTTTCTTCCTCATGTAAGGTATCTGTGATGTTCTCCATAAGGTTATTTCATAATCAGAACAAGGTTTTACACTTTCAAATAGTGATAAAAACCCACACAGAATCAGTAACTATCTGAAATACAGTCATCCCACAAGAATGATCTGGTTATGTCATCCTACTCAGACACTGCAGTAGGTGCTCTGCAGCTGGATCCAATATCCTAAGGATTTTTCTTTTTTAGGAAGAATGTCTTTTTTATTTTCTGAAGGCTTCTTCAGCCTTGGGTGCCCCTGTCTAGTCTCATAACAGTGAATCACAGCCATTGTAGCTAGAATTTTTGTCAGTAAGTAGTGTGCTACAGTTACAGGTGCAGCAGGTCCACGGAAAACTGTTTTTTTCCAAGCAGGATATGTTTCCAGGACCTTTCAGGACTTACTTTGTGCCACTTAAGTTCCATGATTCCATGTAAACGTAGGCAGAAAAGGGCTGTACCAAGGAAAGAGCTGTTAGATGTAAAATGTAACTGTACACTGAGGCAGATAGAGTTTGGGTCTAGAATTAAATTTAAAGCAATGCTGAATACAGGTTTTGGCAAATAAGGTTTTTTAGATATAAAAATATAAATCACCAATATTGTATTTATTATGTATCTTATATTGGTAGTTCTACACAAAGTTAGAAAATAATGTGTTGGTTTATTGCTTCCTTTTCCCCCTTGGTTTATGGATGCTTTTATTCTGCTCTGGTTTGTTAACTACTCACTTATTTCTCTTTTGCTTCAATTTCCTTAGAAGTTTTCTCACATATGATGTTAAATTCCAGTTGAGAAGTATTCAGAGAAAACAAGCTTTGTTTATGTACAGGAATTGCCATGTACAAACAACTGAAGCAAAGAGTTTATCTATTTTTAACTTTTAAAGTATGTGTTATTTTTATGGAAATAGTCTGAAGCCCAATAAGGTGTGCCTTAGATTAAGTCCTCAGAACAATTTCAGCACTGACAGTGAATACAAAAGTACAAGTAGAAAATGGAATTGCACTTACTGCTAACTAAGGACTCAATAGCAGTGGATTTTTTCATTTTTTTTCAAACAATAACCGTGTTAAACACCTAGCTCTGTAGTTTGTTTCTTAAAGTAAATTCAGCTTCCGTATAACTTTTTTAAAACAGCCATAAAGAAACAGCCTCATCAACCTCTAATGGGAGAAAATTCCAAAAAGCTTAAAAGAATTCTGTAACGTTTTGGAAATCTGTTTTAAACGATAAACAGGAAAACATAAAGTGCAATTGGGCACTAATGTTACTCGTATGTGAACAGAACCTTGATTAGCTCTGTCTTGTATCATATTTTACATGCACAAGAGGAAGTTTTCATTTCATTTTAATTATCTATGGAAAGTACGTTTATTTTTTTTAGTTATGTCACCAAAATCTTGCTAAGTAGAATGATCTCTTAAAACTATTAATAGTCTTTTGTGGAGTTCCTTATACATTTAAAAAAAAAAGAACTGTCATATAAAGTGATGAGCAAACTGTAGTATGTGTAAAATTAAAGAACTACCTCTTACATTATCCATAGTTTAGAAGAAGTTGTATTCTTAATAGTGTTCCAGATTTTCTGAGTATCACTGACAGCCTTACAACAGAGCTGAGTAGAATTAAATCATCACATTCAATAGCTGAGGTTCAGTTTGGATAAAAACTTTCAGCTCAGATCTGTTGTTGTCATTCATAAGTTTTACCAGGCATGTAGATACCCACAGTCTTAAGAAAACATGAAGTCTTACTAGCTTAAAGTTATGATTACACTGTCACACTGAACTAGCAAAGGGATATGAAACATTGCAGTAGATCAAATTTTTGCCCATTTTGTTTAGTGATTTACACATCTAGGCATAGGAAAGCCTGAAATAGCAACTTGATCTCATCTCCACTCAAAATCAGTATAATCTTATAGGAAACTTGATATTATATAATTTTGAATTGTTGGGCATCTTGGTAGCTTCCGTGTACCCTTAATTCACACTGGAAGCGGTAGAAATTGAGGGTCATTTGTACAGTGCAGAGAAGAGACTAGAAAGAATTTGATGCTGACACTTCCAGTCCTGAAGGCAAAATCTCAGGCCAAATTAAATCCAATGAGAATTTGAGTCTAACTGCTTCTGAGAAACCCAGTTTTTTTGAGAGTTACTTTGCAGATTATCTAAGCATAGCAGAAAGAGGTCCAAGAATGTACAAGGTCCTTTCCTCTGAGAATTCACCGCTGCTCACATCATGTCAATGATGCCTGTCTGGTGCTTGTCAGTATTGTCAGGAGTCACTGCCTGCCTCTGGAAATTCTATTTTCAGTTTATTCCATATTCATTTAATGTAAAAGGGGTAGGGAGGGAAGGGACACAGGGATCAGAAAGCCCTTCTCCAGAATCTCACCAGTTATTGTTTGTTCCTTTGGGACTTAGCCTGACAACTTAAAAACTTTATTTCACAGAGTTTGAAATTTTTTGCATTTCAAAGAGCTAGTTGATGGTATGAAAATTGACCAAGATCTGTAGTTCTATACTCTTTGAAAGTTATTTATTTTTATGGTCAAATTTAACTTGGAGCTGGAAATACTACTATCTCAAGAAAGAATGTAACACACGTATTTTTTCCATAAATTAACTATATTCAGTAACATAAGATGTATGTGTTTTGACCAGGTGAGTCCTATGAATGTACCTGTGATCAATCGGCCAAGTTAAAAGCTTTTATTCATTTTAGATTAAACAGAAGTACAAAATGTGTGTCTTTCCACCGAATGTGTTACAGAATCATTAAAGTAACTTTTTTTTTTCTCCCAAATTTTCTTCTCCAAATAGGACATTTTAAAAGGGTGTCACTGCACAGGGTAGGTGTCTGGTAAAGGAAATCTAGCAGGGTTCTACCACCTCTACTCCTGATAGTATGTCTGGCTGGTTATGAGGAAATACCAGTTGTCACTCGTTCTCATGTGTCAGAGTTGACCCTTGCCCCACTCCAAAAGGAAAGGGAAGTGACATTTTAGGAGTTGCAGGAATAGATGTCATAGGCACCAAACTGTCAAATCTGAAAGGGCTGTTGAGGACTTGATATGAGGGGAACACTTCTTGAAATAAATCTTTTAACTTCTACAGTTATAATATTTTTTATGTTAGAAGTAAGATGTCTGCTAAATTCACTCAGTTTCAGTCTAAGCACTCTAAAAGTTACATCCCCATGAATGTACTCATGCACACACACAGTCCTTACCTTCTATATCCCACTTTCTTTAAAATCAATGATCAGTGTAATTCCTTGCACTTCTCATCGATGTTCAAAACAACCAGGACCCTAGAAAAGATTTTTCCTTGACGCTGCTCTGCGTCATTCAAGAATTTCCTCCAACACAAGGTGTGAGAGTTGTAGCTCTGTGGAAGGTTTATAGGAATATGATCAGTCTTTTCCTCTTTTCCTTCCTCCTCTTGTTTGACATGAGAAAAAGACATTAAAAAACATATATTTGGTTATTTTACTCCTTACTGGTCAGTGAAATGATAACTTGAAGTTCTGTTGCACTAATAAAATTACAGTTGAAATAGTCCGCAATACACCATACTGCTTACAAATGGAATATGGTTCTAGGAAAGTGCTTAGCTCATCTGCCTCTATTTCAGCATTTGTAAAATGTTTTGTGCTGTTGAAGGACATTAAAAAGATGTGCTGAGTGTGTTGGTTTTGATATTTTTTTTAAATTAGGAATGACCTTAATCAAATTTAATGTTCCGAAATCAAACATTAAGAAGTGGTTTTTTTCATGGAGAATATGCTGATCTACATTTCCTGTCCCGTGCCACCTTAATCAGTCTTAAAAATTATTTTCAGAATAGTAACTCTAATGGAAAAATCCACATACAATATGCAAAATGTGGCCAGATTTCATGTATTTACTATATATTCTCATACAGTCAGAATACCTTTAAGATTTTACTAAATTTTGTCACTCCAGAATCAAATAATTAATATAAAGAGATTAAACACAGGTTCATCATAATTATTTATCAGTATGAGAAACATACTGCTCTTTGAAAAATGATCCTAAGAGGATTCTTTATTTGTTTTTCATAAACTGATCATTGTTATAATTAACCAATTTATCAAAAAGCACTCGCATAATCAAATGTTTCTTATTTTGACATGCAAACTCTCACAATGTGCAAGAATTCAGACAGGTGGGAAATACATCAATTGAAAAATCTGTCCTATCTATGCAAATATTTAAGAATCTTTTCATATTTTAATGGGCTTTAACTGAGTATTTACTGTTACGTATCTTTTTCTGCATTTCTACTTCATTCTTCTCCTGCAGCTTGACATAGCGTCACGCTTTTGAGTCGTTTTGGCAACAAATCAGGAAAACTCAAGTCATTACTATAGAAAAGCATAGGTAGAAGGTGGGGGTAGATGGAAGGAGCCAAACTGAAGTCTAAGAAGTTGCATTTGAAACTTCAGCTCTCTTTCTTAAGTTGTGAACATACCACAGAAGTTTATCCACTTGTTGGTAGCCTTTCAGGCTCAATATTTCTGAGGCATTATCTAGATTCCCAGAATTTTTATGAAGCTGACAGGAAGGAAAAGTAACAGAATTTTTAGGTTCAAAGATCATGAATGTAAAGGCTTTGAGAGCATATATTTTCTGAAAATAAAAGTCTGTGCCTGTAACTAAGTGTCCTATAAAACAAAATTAACATGAGTAGTACAAAAAGACAAGTTTTTAAAAATAATGAGCCTAGCCCTTGCACACTGTGTAATGGCCTTTGAAGTTCAAACTGTGGTTTAAGTCTTCTAGTTTTCTTGTACTTTCAGTTTCTGACAGCTCGACGGTATATCATAAAGATTTTTTCAGTGCATTTTGTTTTAGTGATAGCTGAGATCCTCTCGTAATGACTTCTCTTCAGGAACTGTGTCCTTTGGTAAAGCCTAAGGTACATTAAGATGTGATAAACCCACAATCAGCTAGCGGTACAAATGTTACTGTCTGTTGTGAGGGCTGAGAGGAATAAGCACTACCTGTCTCTACCTCTAAGTTCTCAGAGGAATCTACCTTTTCCACTGCCAGTTCCTTATTCTTCAAAAGGTGAAGTAAGAAAGAAGAAACATGTCTCAGAAAACACAAAGAGAAGGACCATTCAGGTAACTTAATTGTGGGCAGCAGAGGCCAGGTGACGTACTCAAACGTTTTCAGCATTCTGCAAGAACCGTGTCTTACAGACCTGCAATATCATGTGGGAGTTGCCCTTTGCAAGGTAAAGCTGAAAGGAAGCTTATTTTCTTCAGCAGCAGGGAGTAGGATGAAAGAAATGTGTGTATGTGGAAGGTGGTGGAGGAAGGTGGAATAAGGAGAATGAGAGGATATTTTTGTAGGCACCACTGAAGTTGTGTGTTGTACAAATAGGCCGAGGTGAAACATACTATTTCAATTCAGTTACTACTTGGTAGTGGCTACCCAGAGTAGCTTCAGGTTAGTCATGACTACTTGTGTGCTTCTAGCAGTGTAGTTATGCATATGCTAGAATAACTATAGGTGTGCTAGATTATGTATAGGCAAATTGCCTAACTGCTGCTTACCAAGTTTGAGGGATAATTTTTGTAGCTGACTCTGAGCTCCGTGATGTGTTACACTGATAAGTAGTACCCTAGCTGATTCACATAAATGATGCATGAATGCCTGTTGTACATATGTCTCTTTGACTGAAGTACAGACATGCCTCCAGTGACTAAAGTAAGGATGCACTTGACCAAAACTGCTCGGTGCTCTGATGTGTTTGCCTCAAATGTTTTATACAATAGCAAATGGGCTGTAATTTTTATGAAGATGTGAGGAGGGAAGTACCTTATAATTCTCAGCCACAGATGTCCAAAAATGAAGGATCTGGGATTAAAAAGGAAGATAAGTTTTATCCAGTGATAAAAAGCCTGCTCTTTCAGAGATGTGCATGATAACACTCCATAAACATGTGGTCTTGCTGTACCTTTCTCTTCATCACACCTTTCTGTGTCATACTTCCTGCAGATTCAGATGCAAGAATTGCTGGAGCATCTTTGGTTCAGCATGTGCTCTCTTCTTGATTTTTTTGTTCTATTCTGTCTTCAGTATAGGTACTCAGACTGGGGATACAGGCTTCAGCTTTGCTATGACCGGTATATTGTGCAATAATGCATCACTCAGAGTGGCCAAATTTACAAAATTCTCAGTTTCCAAACCATAAGAAGCATAGATAATCTTCTTTAATATTTTCTGCTTAATGGTGTCATTTTGATGACTCTTGGTTGTCCACTCTAAAAAAATCTCTTTTTTACATCATTCTTTGTATCTAATTCTCTACTTAACTCAGATCTGGCTTTAAATCCAGTTGTGGACCCCACCCTATTCTAACATTCAGTTCTCCATATGTTTTTTCTTTCATACTGTTTTTCTTTTAATCTTCTTCATTTTACATATATCAGTAAGAGTAACAACAACCCAAAAGGTTTTATGGGAACTAAAAGAGAAGAGAGTCTAGAAAGTATGACTGTACATAACAATTTAATTTACAACAAAACGGATTGTTTCCCAAGCATAATTGAATTTGGAAGAGAATATGAATGTTTTCTGAAAACACTTCAGCGGTGCAGCCATCAGAGAGCTATAATAGCCTTTTAAGCAAAAGGATAATTAATGGCATAATAATAAATGGATGTAAACTGGCCACGGATTACTTCAGACTATAAGTCAGAAGAATAGATCAAGCAGAGCAATAATGTTCTAGTCAGTCCAGATTGTAACATCAAGAGAGGGGTCCCATCTAGCCCTGAAAAGTTAAAAATGCACATTCCCACACAATAACTTCACAACTGCAATATAAAGAAAATTATGCTGGTTCTCTTATTTACAAACTCATCTTGCAGCATAGCTATTTGGGTTTGTTACAATTCAGAGTTAAACTTTGAGTTAAATTCTGTTAAGTTTGCCCACCTGCTCAAATCACATTAGTGTATTGTTTTTTATTCACTGACACTTTGTACTTGGGGAAAACAAAACCAAACCAAACAAAACCAACTACATTTATTTAAGGACATCTCCCCAGTGATAATACTATTGCCAGCTCAGTAAGCAATATGCTGCTATGTACTGCTTACAGACCTTTTCACTACCCTCTATATTTTTTGCCAGGCTGGGCTCCCTATCTTCTGGGCCAGATTTTCCAACCCCTGCATAAATTCTTTTATCTCTTCCATGCAGTGCAGTTAGCAAGCTCCTAAAATATGAACATTCATTGATCTTTTGTCACATACTGTATGGTTTTGCCTCTGTGGGCATATGGGTCATTAAAATCCATGTTTTTATCTACTTCATGTATTTAAGTTTTTTAATCTTACTGCTTTTATTTTCTGCCCAGAAAAGGTAGTTCTCCTGTGGCTATAATCTTCAGTCTGTTCTTGCTTCTTTGCTCCTTTTGAGTTCCTTCTGATTTCTAACAAGGATACTGAAAAGACTAAAATTGAGAATTTTCAAGTTTGTGTTCATTTTGTTGAGTTTTTTACAATGACTTAGAAGTATAGCAGGATTTTTTTTTAATAACTCAGCACTATAAATTAATCTGGTTTTTAGGTAAGAAATAAAACAGTGGTTTTCTTCCCCTAGATATGCTATATATTGGGTGGTGTATTTATTGTCTGGAATGGAGCAATGGGTGGAGATGGGACTGATTACTCTTAGATACTATAGGCAGCAGAACAGCTGTGTAGTTTAACCCCTGCTGGTTTGCAAATACCAGTAACAGATATACAGTATTTCCATAAATCACAGAATCACAGAATGATTGTGGTTGGAAAGGACCTCCTAGATCACTGAGACCAACCATACCTACAAGAACAAAGAACACCTAAATACCTGACCAGTAAAAGGAAACAAAAAAACCCACAAAAAACCAACAACAACGAAACCAAACAAACAAAAAACAACAACCAACCAAAAAAACCCCAACCAAACAAAAAACCCAACCAAAACCCAACACACAAGCCCCCTACATGCCTGATGTCTGTTTAATGTTATAAACATAATATGATCTTTCATGTCAAATCATCGTAACAGAAGTTAGAGGCAGCTTTTCCTTTGGGAGCAGCACATTCTTTCCCCAGAATTCTGTAAGGTGCAGCTGACTGCTAGATAATGGTGTTATACTGGGGAGGGATAGGTGAATCATATTTCTTCTACATTTTCCAGTACTTACAGTGTATTAGGCAAATTAATCATTTTTAAAATCCACGTTAAACTGTCTTTGTGTATCTCACCACATTGTTTCCCTTCAGAAAGCCACTGTAATTACCATTTAATTTGATCCTCAGTGTTTCTGAAAAACACTCCTGCCTGCTCAGTGGGCTGATTCTTTATATTAGACTTCACTTACTATGCACAATACAGCACGTACTCTTATATGCCCTGTCTAGGAAAAGAGCGGGTCTGAACAAGCACGGGATTGCACAAACTCCCAAGAGCTATAGGAAAATCAAATGGAAATTTTTTCATTACCTCAGACTTGCTCCACTTCTGTTTAACTACTAAATACACGTTAAGGATTACTATCTCACTCACCATATTGCTAATGGTAAGCATCTCAAATATAAATGTACTAGTTCTCAACAGCTCATTAAAAACAAACCTGTTAATGTATTTCTAAATCTTTAGAATGTAAATTATTTACATATTCTAAGAGAATGTTTAAGCAAAAGGAAATATAAATCCACTGCCAGGTAAAATCAGGGCTTTGTATTTTTTAGCTAAAGAAAAAATAGCATTTGCTATTCTTAACATTATTTAGACTTAAAATACAATTTTTAGATGGCTTTTTATGCGCGAATGAAACTTTCTATTTTCAAAAACATATATTATTCTTCCATCATCTTAATACATAGATGTTACATTGTCCAAGTAATATTTAAATCTTGTTCTCTGCAGAAGTCTAATTGCAGTTGTCTCTTTTGTAAAGCAAAATTAGAAACCTTCATCCAAAAAGCCAACACTTTTATCATAGTTTTGGGAAAATCATATAGTACTTTTCACTTGACAAAATGAATTGTAGCCTAGGCTAAAGTGTATAATTTATGTTCAGGATGTTAATAAAGATGTATTAACAAGCAAAGAGGTTATTTATTAAAATGAATGACTATGATTATATATAAACCTCCACTCAAAAAACCAAACACCTTTATATGTTTTCTTAGATTTGAGGAAATTCTGTCTTTGGGTATTATTGCTGGGTATAAAATTTACTGCATCAGCTAAATAAATGCTCAGATTCAATTAGCTATCCCATCACATCTTTAAGATATCTCAGGCTTAGAGATTAGATTTCAAGAAGAAATATCCATCACAGCTGGTGGCAGAGATGAGATCAGAGGTTGCTTGGATGATCTGCTGTTCTGTCCTTCAGAAAACTCATGAGGAATAGGAACTTTAGGGTTATTAACAGGGACTTGCTGTGATAATACCAGTAAGGGTCTGCTTGGCAGAGTCAGAACATTCTTCCCTTTACTTATTTATATGTATTTATTTCAATTAGACCGTCCGGTTCATTTGGCAAAAACAAACAAACAAAGTAAAAACAATGCAAAACTGCAATATGAGTCATTCTTCAAGCTCCAAGCCTGAAACTGTGTCCAGTTCTCCTATTTTATAACTTCATGAAAGTTATTATCTCTACATATGGATTTTGTTGTCCTTATGCCCTTTAATCACTATAGCTGTTCCACTACTGCAAATACAAGCTTCTTAATAATAATTTCTCAATAATAACTACTTAATAACTTCTTAATAATAACTACTGCAAATACAAGCTTCTTAATAATAACTTAATAATAATAATTCTTAATACTTACCTGTTTGTCAGTCAGGTACAGTCAGTATTCATATATTCATTGACTGTTCTTGACTTGGATCATACACTTTCCTGGGTGAAAAACTGGTTAGATGGATGAATCCAAAGAGTTGTGGTCAATGGAGTTAAATCCAACTGTCTGCCAGTCATGAGTGGTGTCCCTCAGGGCTCTGTACTGGGGGCATTCCTGTTTAACATCTTCCATCAATGATTTGGATGAGG
Source organism: Actenoides lindsayi (assembly GCA_025331215.1). Taxonomy (NCBI): domain Eukaryota; kingdom Metazoa; phylum Chordata; class Aves; order Coraciiformes; family Alcedinidae; genus Actenoides; species Actenoides lindsayi. The sequence continues at coordinate 25,131 of WTSP01026987.1, read as the reverse complement.
GGATAGAGTACACCCTTGATAAATTTGCAGATAGCACCAGGCTAGGTGGAAGTGTCGATCTGCTTGAGGGTAGGGAGGATCTACAAAGGGATCTAGACAGGTTGGATCGCTGGGCCAGGACCAATTTAATGAGCTTCAATAAGGCTAAAGTATACACAGATATTTCCACACGTGCATTCCTCCTGTATTTTGTTGATAATGTTTTCAGTAGAATAAAGCTTGTCTCTTGCAACCTGTGCTACAGCAATGAGGATCCTCTTCCACAGTTTGTATGACTAAAACCAATTCAGTAGGACTGTCTTTGCTTTTAGTTATTTGTGTTTGATGCAAGAAGATGAAACTCTCTTCTTGGTTTATATCTGCTTTTTAGAAAGGCAGATGATATTTATAGTCGTTACCATAGGATTATTGGTAGATGAATCAGTGTCTTCATCAGTAAGCAATTTCCCTGCCAGAAGAGAAGCATGTCTCTAAATGCAGTCATATCCCCTTGTTACCCTTGTGTTGGTCTATTTACCAGTATGTCAGCAGTTCCCTTAAAACCTTGTAGCTTTGTAAATACATAACTTAGCTCTTGGGAGTCCCTTTGTTCTAAGATTGGCCAAGTGATTTTTAATCCACAAGCTAAGGCCTTAAGAAAACAGGAAAAAAAATCCTGAACCCTGCTTTAACTAACTCTAAGGCTTATACTTATAGGAAGAAAAGACTCAAAGGTGTTGAAGATTAGAAGTGAAATTTGATGAACTGTCCCTGGAAACTACAATTTAATTACTCCTGATACTGGCAAAAGATAGAAGAAACTTTGAAAAGCTGCTGTAGAGTTAGCATAAATATTTTTGGAAAGAGGCATCACAGTTTCTGTATCACATGTTGTAACCAGAAATTCACCTCCCCACTCTGCTTCCCTCTTGATTCTAGAAGGGATTCTTCCCATGAGAAGGAAAATGCCATTATTGTGTTAGAGAAGAACGTTATCTAAACCATGTCCACCGTATGGGAAGGACAGATGCTAATAAGATTGTGTTAGATAGCAGCGTAGGGTAGCCTCACTTCCATTCACTGCTGCAGAGTTATAAAGTCACCATAAGTGATGAGATAAATGAGCTCCACTTTTGACTGATCTAGCCATACTCTCTAATACCTGTTCTGCATTCTGTGCTGTATCCTTAAAGACTATCATTTGGATCTAGAAGAAATTCCATGAGTTTAGCACAAAGAGATGTTTTGGAGGTTTTTATTCCATTTTTATTCCATGGTATGGAATAAATTCCAATTTTATTCCATATTATGCAGCTGTGAAATTTGGGCATCTTTATATGCGTCATAATTATCCTTATATGCAAGTTCAGTAGCCATTTGGTTATGGCTATCATGAGTGGACCTCAGTTAAGAAGACTTGTCTTGGTCTGTGATGAAGGTTTTATTTTGATGATCTTGTTTTGATTTCCTTTTACCATAAAGATTATATTACATGTGTTTAGAGGACAAGGGAAGATGCACTCTTTACACAAGAAACAGAATGTTTCAATTTACTGAAATCAAAGCATCAATAACAAAATCACCTCATTCTCACAGTGATGTGTGAACTTCAGTCCATTATTTTATATTGCAAAAAATTCTGTAGCAGTTCTGGTGTATGCAAAATGCAGCTTTAGAAAGAGCCTGTGAAAATATTCTTTTAGTTTGAATCTCTTCTACTGTCAAGTTCCCAGTTGTGGTTCCTGAAGCAGATGTTTCAGCCCAATTGACAAGTCAGTATTTTGCAGCACAGAGGAAGAAAAGAGGGGTAAGAAAAAAGAAAATAATGATAGCTTTTACTGATACTGATTTAAAATACTTTGTCATTGAAGGATGGGTTAGAAGTTCAGTATAATGAAATAAAAAAAAAAAAAAAAAATCAAACCTGAATAATTTCATGTAAATGTTTACTGATACAACCAAAACAGAAATTGAAGTGAATCTTGCAGGTTTAGTTCACTGCACACTGAATATCACAACAAGTCCATTGGCTCTAAGCTCTCTGAGTATGTTTTGAGAAAGACAATTGTCCTTAGCTAAATCTCTGAGTCCTATTATTAAAAGAAAAAATGCATCGTGATTGTTGTTTTGATTAGGTGGCTGGGAGAAATACCATTCATAAGAAGAGTAAGAGTCACTAAAGCAACAAAAACCTTTTTTAAAAAAACTTCTTGCAAGACAGTGGTAAAAGGATATTTTTTGTCTTATGTGTCACCATCACAACAGAAACACATTTTGTTTTGTAGACCAGAGTTCTTTTATGCAGATGTTCTTTAGCTTCCTGATATGTGTTATTCATTCTGAGGTATTCACCAGAGCAGTCTAAAACACTCCTGCTCTCAAATATCACATACTTACTGGTCAAAATAGTAGTCTGGGTATCACAGAGTAGTTTGTGTTTTGTAGCATAATTAAAATTCTCTCCTTTGCAGTGCTGGTGATCTAAAGTCAGTACAAGATGGCATGATTTCTATTTTTTTTACAATTTAAAAAAAAATAATCAATATTTAAAAAAAATTTTCCATTTCAAAATTTGTTGTGACTTGACTGAAGTCTGTCTGGAGGCAATTTTGTTCTTTTGTAATCCATAAGCTGTTGAAATGTTTTGTTTGTATCTCCTGAACGGATGATGGATTCCAAATGGCTTTCTCAAGCAGTAACAGAAGAGCTCAGTCCAGAAAAACCCCACTAAGGCTTCGTTCTCTGCTACAGCCATCAGCACGGTGCACTGCCACTGTTGTATTTCCAGTTATGCTCATTTTTTATATTTTTATTCAACATGGAAAAACCTGCTGTGGTTGAAAAGTCAAACATCAGGAAAGATAACGCATAAGACTGCTTTTGCTACTTTAGTGTATGCAGTAAGAAGCCATCTAATTAAATAACTGTTCTCCCTTCCCATATGGCCTGCAAGAATCCATTCCATTAGTGCACAGAATGGTCTGTGCATACTTAGTAAGTGGTTACTCAATGCTTTAGTTTTTTTTCTTATTCACTCAGACATGTAGCTATAAGCCTAATTTATTGCTGTAAGTCCAGAATCACCCATTTCCACGTGGCCTTCCTTACGGCACATGCCGTAGATTTCATTTCTTTTCACATCTGTAATTCCCTTCATCTGCTTCTACACATGCCATGCTGAAGCACAAACATAAAAGGGAAAAACATTCAGTAATGTGAGCTGCCTTGGTTGTGACGTGGCATTCTTGGTACAGATTTTCATCTCTTAGCACTTTTATGCATTAGATCCTTGGCATATCAAGTCACCCTGAAAATGAGGACTATGTAGTTTGTAACCAACTGGAGTATGTTTGGTTTCTGTTACTAGCTATCATCAAGTAGGAATTTTGTGGTAGATGTGAAGAGGAAAGATAGCCGCTTATCTAGGGCAACATTTTTTCACTACTGTTGCTTACCTTTCCTGTTTACTACTTTCCTACATATGCCTTCCAACTTCTGTAACAAATGAGGTGGAAAATCCTACGTGCAACAGCTATATAACCTGAGGTTTTGCTGTGACCCTGTCCTGGACAAACATGGAAAAAACCATGAAATGGAATCACTGTGGCAACCCTCTGGAAGGGTCTATCAACAGGATTAGAAATTTTGCATCCATGCTGCATATCAAAGCTGAGTTAATCTGGTACATTGTCATTTTGTGTACAGGCAAAGCTCAGACAGAAATCAGAAATTATTGGTTCTTCTGGGATGTAGAAAGGAGGGTATCCCATTTTAACCAGTTAATTTAGTTGTTCCCCACCTAGACTTCAATCTAATTTTGCTTTCCTATCTGTTGGTGCCTGAGTTAGTTGTCTGCTGACCCATTTGCTAAACAGACATTTATTTAATCTGTTTAACTGTTCAACTGTATTTTCCTTGCCTTGCCAGGCTGAGTCCTTTCTTAGACTGCTGTTTCTCATTTCCTCGTCCAGCTAGCATTGTGTTTGTTTTTTGACTCTTCCTGTGTGCCTTATCCACCTACCACTTACTCTTGTCCATGACTTTACAACTCCTTCCTATATCTATTATTATCTACTCTCAGTATGTTTGTCCTCTGTGTTCTTATGGGGTTTTTTAGCTGATTTCTTTCTTGTGGTACTACAGATTTATTTTTTTTTTATTTATGTTGCATGCATCTCTCTCACCTTCAGTCCTGGTACTGCATCATCAAGATAAGCTTTACAAAATTTCAGCCTTCCATTGGCCAGGTGCTTACAGTCTTTTCCCTTTTCCAGCATCCAGTCTTCTTGGCATCCCATGATGTCTCTAGCTTTCATTTTTAGTCCCATCTATTCAGTTCTGTCTCTCTTCCATCATTTATACTTCCACTCTTTCCCTTAACAAGTTCTATTTAATCATGGTTTATTCTTATGCTATTTTTTCTTTCTCCTTCCAAAGTATTTGTCCAATTCCTTCCTTTCTGTGCTTGAGTCAGTAGGCTTGCTTTTCTGGAAGAAAGTAACCAACAGAGAAGAGATGGACACCTTGCCTTTCAGCAGCCAAAAAAAAAAAGAATAAGAAAAAAAGAAAAGAAAAGTCATCATCCTTATAAATTGATGTGATCATCAATATGCCTTCTGGGGATGGCTTGCTTCTCTCTAGCTTTAGTGGGTGCTGCATTTAGTATATATGCTAGGACAATTTTTTTCTGAAATCTTAGCTGTTAATAATGATCAAGTATCTCTTGTTGGTCATTCACAAATTCTGGTTTTTTTTCTGAGGATAGTTAATGAGTAAAAGTAGAAAAATTTACACTTAAGGAGCAAATGGTATATAGGTATTAGGAATTTCCTACCACATTTCAGTTTTACCCAGAAGTTTCTGAATTGCTAAAAAAAGCGACAGATGATATTAGGTAAGCTTTGCATTTATCACTGTCCTTCCTTCTAAAAAGCTGCATTGTTTGGCCTGCAACCTTTTTGCGAGAAAAATAGTAAATTCAAGCAAACAATGATCACAGAGCATTTATGCCAAAATAATTGAAATTTGAGAATGGTTTAAGCAACTGAAAATGGAATTTTATGATAGCAGGACCTTTATAATAAAAACTTAAATTGATCTTCTATTTGAAATCCCTTATGTGTTCTGTATATTTGGGCTTTACTGAAGGAATAGTTGATAAAGAAGTTGTGTCCTTACCATCTACCTAAAACTGAAAGTTAGTAGTATTTACAATGACACGCCCAATGTGCATTTACAAATATGTCATTGTAGCCCTTCTGCAGAATACCAAATTGTTATAGTCCTTAGGGCATGCTAACTTTCAAAAATTAGAACAAGCAACATTTTAATAGGCAGTCTTAAGGGAAAGGACAGTCTTTCTTCATGCAGAAAGACTACAGTGAGAATGCTTTTCTGAAACATTTCATCTCTTTAAATACAGATGGGGCAGAATAATTCTTTTTTCACAGGCAGTGTTGCTAGTGTGTAAGAAACCAAGTAACATGGGACAAAAATAGAGAAGTTTTCCTGCTTCTGGTAGAAAAGATTGTGATTGGACTTAACACATCTGCACAAAGGAGAAACTCGGAGAATATAGACCTTACTGGTGTGGTACATCTGAGAATGAAAAAAAATAGTACCCGTAGTCTCACAATAACCAGTTTTTCCCTTTCCCCAGGCACATAATTAGTGAATGGCAAGAGACTTGTTTTAGCATCCCAGTGCATCACCAGCTATCACTGTAACAATAAACAACCATCCTTATTTTTAATATTCTGAGGAAAGGAGAAAACAGTGTCAACTGTCGTTGCAGTTGCTTCACTAACCAGTTACTGACCACCTTAGCTCTCCTATTCCCTACCTTGGGTTAGAAGCAATACATCAGTTAAGCCATCTAGGCTTTTCTCCATATTCCAAACACAGTAGTGAATGGTCAGGTTATAGAGTATACCTTTGTGGACTCAAATGAGCATCATTGTTATATATAATTCTTGATTGCTTATTTTTCTGTTAAATGGTGAAAGAATGTAGGACAATAAAAAGATGCAAGAGGTACAGTAAATGGTACTTTAAATGCATTTATTCTAATGCTTTCCAAATTGTTATTTATGAATTCTCTAGAAAGCTAGGTAATTACAAGACAGAATGCCTTTGTGCTAGCTGTAAATTAAAGAAAATAAAAATATATATACTCTTCTAATGTCCTTGCTATGTTCTGGTTGCCAGTGAGATTTTACACACATTGCATAATGCAGAAAGTAAAAGAGAAGTTATCTTTTATGAAACTAATGGGATGCTTTTGTTAAGATAGAATCTGTTTACAGAAAGAACGCTGTTTAGAACAGTAGCAGTCTTCTGAATAATGACATTATTGAGCTTTTGATGAAGGAGGAGTAATAGATTGTTCATGCATGACCTCTGGAAATACATTAGTAATACACTCACTTTAGAATTAGTTGTGTAAATGAAATGTGTATCTGGTTTGGTCACCTTTCATATATTTATAAGCTGATGTGCATTATGGTTTCATTAATAGTCATCCCGAAGTCTTAACCCTGCCTTTATACCACTCTATGACAAAATTAATTTTCAATTACATGGTCTCAATCTTGTCCATAATATGTTTATGTTTCATAAAGGCATAAATTAATTTTAAATATTAGCAAGTGATTTAATTTTACCCTCTCTGTTCCACCAGAAACTAATCTATCTGATAAGTAATACTGGAATCACACTGTCTGCTTCTGCAATTGTTTTTCTCCCATTATGGTCTCACAGACAATTAATATCCTAACCAAAATACTTTTTGAGGGTGGCTATTTCAGTTCCATTTAACAGACTGTTTTTTAAAGTACTGGGTTTTTTTTTTCTTTTGAATTAGCTTGTAGTTATAGGCTCTGGATTTTATTATTGAGGGTTTTTTTGGGAGTAATTTATTTTTTTTTCTGCTAGGGTAATATTGGAGCCAATAGGGATTTATCTATTTGACTTAAGAGAAATTTGTGTTACATTGTGAATACAGAGACTATATTTTGAAATGCATTGTGTGTCTCATTATAAGTCACGAGTTAGTTCAATTCAATTGGAAGCTGAATATATATATATAAAACATAGCTAAAATAGCAGTCCACTTGTGTTCATAGGTAGATGCTCAACCTGTCTTTATTTCTCTCTCCTAAACCATTGATTTTGTTCCTCTGTTCCATGCTTTCTCAGTTTCTTCAGCGGTCTAAAAAAACACACAGAACTTTTTATAGACCAGCAACAAAGGCTGTCCTGAAAAGATCCCGTGCCCTTTCTCATCACAAGCATTAAAGTTTTTATGTAAGAGTGTGGCTCGGGAATAGTGTCTAGACATCGGTGGTAATGAACCTGCTTCTCTGTAGAACAGTGACTATTGCAGACTTTGGAGACCGTCTGCACATTTGAGGCACATTAAGGAACTGGTAGTAAAAAGAAACAAGCTCAAGCTATAACTGCATGGCTATTTAATTCAGTTCCAGAACTTCACTGTACATGGCTTGTCTGGTTAAGAATGTTACGTTTGGCTTCCTACTGGCTTGGAAAGAAATGGTCAGTTTTGCCTGTGCCCTACTGAAAATGTTGTGGTAATGAGATGTTTTGGATTGGTTTTATTTGAACAAAGATTTCCGTGTACGTCAAAAGTTTCCTTTATTTTCATTTTCTTGCAAATACTTGGACTCCTTAAACCTGGAAGACCAAGTATCAAATGTTTATACTTCTGGAGTTGGGAAATGGACAACAAATTCAAATGAGGGAATATTTCATTAAGTGTCCTGAACCGTCATGTCCCAAGCCTACAATGCTGCTACATGATATTATATAAGGCTGTTCTGTGTAATGAACATGTTCATAATTAAACCTCATAATACAGTTATTGAAAGCCACAGAACTGCACAGGTGCCTGAAAATTTTTTGAGTTCATAGGTGTTAGGAAGTGGTGGGGTAGATGCTGATATTACCAGTCCAGGGCTATTCTTAAACACTAGTATTCGGGAATGTAAGTTTTATATTGTTCATTTAAAATTTAATGCAGTAATTGTGTTGCACATAGCAGAAACAGAATTAAAACTATTTAGCAACTGCCTATTAATATTGAAAAGCAAATTGAGAACAAGAGCAAATTATATTGGTCATTGTATCTATTCTTGATTCTGCATATTGACCACTTATTTCAGTTGAAACCAAAAGGATGCTAGAAATTAAGACTAATACCATTAGTTTCTATACAGCAATGCAGAATGTGTTGCATCCAGAGGAGACAGGAGAAGAACTTAAGAGATCTCCAAGAGAATTGGTACAGGTCAATAGTCTTAGGAGAACTGTAGTGGGATTTTGTAATGACAGCAAGGGATTTAGACCTGCTCTATTTACATTAAAACAATTCTTCTAGCAGTACTATCTGCCTTTATATTTTGCTGAAGCACCGTTTCAGTTGTTACTCTGGAGGAAGAATGGCACCTCCTGAGGCATAGCTCTGTAGTCGTGAATGAAGAAGGTCTAACTGAAGTAGGCAAACTCTACTGTGCTCAGGAGACACTCTAAGTCCCTGCCTACCAACTAGTGGAAGCCAAGGAAAGGTAATTCTAGCACAGAGAAAAACACTTTAAGAAAGGGCCATACAGGTCGTAGTGGTCTAAAAGGTGAAGCGTTCTGCCATTTTGTAACAATAATAATCTTATTGTGACCTTTTGTTTGAATTTCAGTTTCTTGGGTTAACATTGTTGATAATAATAGTAAAAACAAGACTACATTGGAATCTAAATAGAAAATAAAATATTTTTATATGCTTTTTGTTACCTAGGGAAGACTAGTTTAGAAGAACCCTTTTTGGTTCATTTTATTGTGTCATCTTAACTGATAAGCCTACTTCGTTATACTATTTTATCCTTTATAAAGTAATCACTATGGGGTTTTTTGTGGTTTTGTGTTAGTTGTTTTGTTGTTTTTCTGATATAACCTTTCTTTTGTTTCTGCAAATCTGTGTTGAGAGTAGTTCCCAATGCACAAGAATGACTCATTGTTTCTCTTGGTTCTTTGTAGCTGATAACTTAGAAATTATGTCATTCATTTGAAATTGTAACACGATCACATTGGATTATTTTGGTTGAGATATGTGTGCGTGACAAGTGATTAGATTTTAATCTGTATAAAACCAGTATTTCAATATAGAACACTTTTTTAAATGGATCTCATGCTGTTCTTCTGATGTATCCATAGATAGCAATGGATGGGGGATGGCTTCTAGTTACCCATATTTCATAGTAGATGTCTGATGTGAGAAATCATATGAGAAGGGATACAATATATGTAACAGGCCAGCAATGAATTGAAAATTTATACATAGAAAGATAGATAATGTAGACTTAAATTTATCTTCCTAATCTTGGAAATAGAGCTCACCAGCTCTGTACAAATGAAAAACCTGAAAGAAAGATGAATCCTAAATCCAAGCCTGAAGTGGAATCTCTGGTCTGTCAGAGATAGTTAAAACCTGTTTTTCTGCTGGTTGCATCAAAGTAAAACATTCTTTTTCCTTGCTTGATATTAATCTTTTAGCAAAAATTGGAGATAAAAGAATCTGTGGAAGAAAAAAAAAAAAATGGGGTAAGGGGATTTAGGGAATCCAAAGAGTGTTTGTCTGGACTTAGAGAAAATAAATTGACAGATCCTCCAATGACTGAAGCTTTTTAAAACATGGGAAGAACAGTAATGGAAAGGAGGATGCTTAGGAAACTGATTCAAAGAGATGTTCACTTGCTCAGATATTGCAAGAAGTTAACTAAGATAAACTTCAAGTTTATAGTGATTTAATCTAAGGTAGCCAGAGGGTATAATGCACGAGACAGTTGTCTCTGACAGAGGGGAGCTAGACTTAATACTCTGGGAGAAGCTTCCTTTCAGTCCTTCCTACACTATAGGTCTTTGGAGGTGACAGTACTGTGATTCATACTGAAACAGTAGGCAGATCCTGAGATAAAACACATAGTCCACAGTTATAAATAAAAGTACATTTAGTAGATTTTTTCTAATAAGGTACAACTAATTAATGCAAAATCTTAGATTTATCATTGAATGTGTCTATTTTCCAGTTCCCTATAGCAGATTAAAACATGGCCAGTACTTGCTAAGCCTTTGTATAATCATGACAAATAATGTTGTAGGAGAACGGTAAATAAAAAAAGTACTTCTTTGTTTTCGGTCCCTATGCTTTCATAATGACAGTAACCAAAATAGAGATTTCCTATCTTGCCATCCTTGCTGAAGCTTGAGAACATTTAAAATCTGTTTTTTGTGAATGCCTCCTGCTTTTGTGTGTTAATCTAGAACTCTCTTTAGTATTTACACACACACAAAAAATAAAAAGACAAGCTTTGCCATCAAAATATGGGTTTATGGAAGCAAGAAGATAGATGACATTTAATCACTTGTGGTTTGGTAGATTAATAATCTCAAATCACTCGTGGTTTGGTAGATTAATAATCTCAGTCTGGAATTTATCTAGTGCTTCATGTAGAAATAATAATTACCCACATATTAATTCATAAAAGGGGGAAGAAGAATACAAGAGTATGCATTTTTCAAAGATAAAAAATAGGCTTCCTTTATTCCAGATCTGTGCAATGGATTTTATGCCCCAGAATATGTCATTAGCAGTTCATATAAAAACTCCATGCCTGTTGAGTCCCAAGCATGCAGTTTTGCATAGAACGATTATTTTCATTCCTCCCTTGTCCCTTTCATAATATATACAGTAGGCTGAAAATTAATTGTTTCTACATCTGTATATTAATTCTGTCTAAATATAGTACTGTATTAAAAATAACTAAAGATTAATATTATCAAAAGAGAGAAGAAAATATAAAAACATTGCTAGTAATTTCGCATTCTGCAATTTCCTCTTCACAGAGTATTTTTCCTTTCTGAAAGAAACTCATGAACATTCAAGCATTACAATCTAGGCCATCTGGATAACAAATTAATTCTCATTTTCTCTTACTTTTTTTTTTTTTTTTGTGAAATCTTAAAAATCTTTAAAGGACATATTCCAAAAAGGGAGATTTATTTGGTTTACAGGTGCAGTAATATTTGAAACAACCTTCAATGCTACATCTGCAGATTGAAATTATTTTATCACTTTGTGAAACAGCAGAAGTGTGCCTATAACATCCAAAAGAACTAGAATGGAAATGCGAGCCTGAAGAAAAAACTGTACATATTTTGACTGTGCTTTGAAAATTTTGTGGGCTTTGATTATCCTAACTGATTAATTATCTACTGAAAATCAATGCTCAAAATGCCTGTCTCAGATAAAGTCTTTCTATGAATCTTCAAAATACTTTAATAGTCAAGGAAGGCTTCTTAATTAGTATGTAAATATATGGATAGTATGGAAGGTACACTGTATACCCTCATTATTTCCCCTTTTTGAACAGAACATGATATTTAAAAACATATGTTTCAGTGTAACAGATTTTGTTTAAGAAAGGTGACTTTTTGCATTTTTGTGTTACTTTTTTATTTGGTTGTATGTCTTTATTACATTTACCTCGAGATTATCGGGAATGATGGGGAGCAGAGAAAACCTAGGGATGTTAAAAAACTTTTGTAAATTAGACTAGAAAAACACCCAAATGAGGGTGGAGTGGGAAAGACAAAGTTGATGCTTTTGGGGCTACGTGATATGCCTTATTACTGCTCCAAAGGTACACTTTTTAATTCTCACAGATAACCAGATTGCCCATTCCTCCTATTACCCCGTCCCTCTACCTTAAGAAGAAATAACAGTTGGAATAATTGAATTTGGAAAAATGGAATAAGAAATAGGGTTTTAAGGAATTTAGGTAAATACAGATTGTGATCTTAAAGCTCCCATTATTTGCTTGGTTGCTATGATAGATATCTCAGTGTATCTTCCAATGTTTGGCATATTGGCCAACATAGATAGTTAGCATGCAGTTCAGTGTTATACTTCTTAAATTAAACAATTAGTATACAGCTGTTTGAAAGATCTCACTGTGATATAGGATATATTAAAAAAACAGAAATTACATCATTAAACTTCTAAGTTACTAATAAAAAATAAACCAGGTATATAGTTGCAAGTACAGTAACTAAGGTTCTGGAAATGAAAAGGCACATAAAAATTCTTACTTTCCACTGGTGTCTCTTGAAAATTCCTCTGCATAGGATTTGATATTCCTGTGTGAAAATGGCAATCTTCACTGTTCTCTCCTGTCAGTGCTGGACAGGACCACTGCTTTGGGGTACTTCTGTTAGAGAAGTATTCATATAGAAAAGAATTATAGAAAGGTTTGGGCTGGAAGGGACTTTAAAGATCATCTAGTTCCAACGCCCCCGCTATGGTCAGGAGCACTTTCCACTAGACCAGGTTACTCAAAGCCCTGTCCAACCTGGCCTTGAACATTTCCAGGTATGCACAGGCATCCACAACTTCTATTGGCAACCTGGTTCAGTATCTCAGCACCCTCACAGTGAAGAACTTGTTCCTTCCATCTAGTCCATAATTACCTTCTTTCAGTTTAAAGCCATTACTCCTTTTCCTATCCCTGCATGCCCTTACAGAAAGTCCTAAAGGAGCTCCCTTTAGGTACTAGGAGGTTGCTATAAAGTCTTGCTGGAGCGCTTTCTTCTCTGTTCTGAACAACCCCAACTCTCTCAACCTGTCCTCATACAGGAGCTGCTTCAGAGCCTGATTATGGTCATGGCCCTCCTCTGGACCTGCTTGAGCAGGTCCATGTCTTTCTTATGCTGGAGACTGAATGTACACAATGCAGATGAAAAATACAGTTCTTGAGGCTTTATGTTTCAGGTATGGCTTCTGTCAGTCTCCTAAAATCCAAAAGCTTGAAGGCTGCAACTAAGAATTGTGCAAATTAAATGTAGCAGAAAACTATATGGAAAAAAGAACTTTTTCTTAATGTTGCTAAGATTTGATGTTTCTAGCACTTTCTTTTATCTTTTTTTTTTTCATATACAGTGAAGCAGGTGTATTTTTAAAATTGCCATTTCCTGGGGGGATCTGATCTCCCTTAAGCATGTGTCATACAAATGAATACCTATAATCTGTTTCTAAAAGATTTACTTTTTACATCTATTTGGTTTATACTCTTCTGTTGATTCTAAGTTATCTGTAATGACTGCAAATTAAAGGATTACTATAAATAATCATGCATTAACATTTTCATTATTTAAGAGCAGACCTTTGAACAAAGAAGCAAAAAGAAACCTTTGGAAATTACAGAACACATATGCATGTCTTTTGCAGTTAATCCCACTTACAGGTTCCAATACCTGAAGTTAAAATTTGATTACCATTCTATTGAAAAGGGATTTATTCAGTACTACTCTAAGGCGATTGTAATGGTGAGGCATTTCTCTGAGAGGTCCATTAGGACTGCCAGAATAGGAGTGAGCCTGAGATCTCTGCTGTTGATAGCAGTAATGGAAGGTAAAAAAAAAAAGTAATCCTCCACCAGCACTGCAGAACTGCTTAGTGCTTACACCTGATTATAATGCAGATTACATTACTTAAGGAGTCAGATGACATGGCTTCTGCCTACTTCCTCAAGGTGACCTGTAGTTTCTGGGAACAGGATTCTCCAAGGAGCTGAGTGATAAGGTGAGCAAGAGATAGGCAGTATCTCTGTAGATTCCTAGCTGTTAGGAATATTTATACAGAGCAGAACTTTCCTGCACCTGTGATGTGTATGTCATCTACAGAAGTGCAGACAGAGTGGGAAATGGTGCACTCTTCGTCCTGATTCTTCTTTTACCAACCTTTGGCTGGAAAAGCATGTTCTATAACATTTCAGTCAGTTTGTGTCCTTTTTTTTTTTTTCTTCCCTTTCTTTCATGTAATAAAGATGAGAAATCTGTATTGAAAAATCCAAGAGCAATTGTTTGCACAAAACAGGCAGTTGGGTTCTGGGTATAGTGGGTCATTGTTGTGGGGGGAGGGGTTTTTACATTTGTTTTACATGTTCTGAGCTATAAAAAAAATTATTATTATTAATTACAAAGAAATTAAGCTTCAGGGAAAAAAAAATAATTCTGCTGCCATTCTTAAAAACTGATTCACATGTTGGAAGTGTATACTCATGGATGGAAGTATTTTACTGTGTTTTTTGATACTTGTGAGTAGGATATGCTTCCCAACAAATTCTGTTTGATTCACAGTTGAGTAGAGTTTTGACAATAATATGAATTTTTCATATCTTATTCTAAGGGAAAGAAAGAAAATTCTCCATCTTTCAGATTTGTAATTAACAGTACCAGCAGTTGTAGCAACATATGCAGAAGTAGATATAGGCAGAAATATGAATAGACACTTGTAAGCAATGCTGTTTCTACTTCACATATGAAAGTGCAGTACCCTAACACTTCTGTCATCTCCTAAAATACAACTGATGTTGAAGTTTACTGGAAGTGACTCAGTTCTCAGTGTTTCTCAGGTCTTACGACTATTCCTTCCACTTACGTATTTATTCTTTTTCAATATACTTTATATAGCATCTTTGGTCATTTCTTATCCTAATGATTGGCAACATTGGGTAAGAAAGGCTTCTTAGAGATTGGCTGGGAAAAATAAAATAATCCCATGGACAAACAAGCTCACATAAATGGTACTGGGTTTGTTTGCTGGTCTATGTAATCTATGGAGTACTTTCCAAACAGAAAACAAATACTATGGGTCATTAAATAATGTCATGAATTAGTTTTCCACAATATCTCATTTTATAAGGCAGACTTGGTTGAGTAAGACTGATTTAGCAGAATTACTAATAACCCCTTGAAAGATATGAAAAGGACAAAAGACAGCAGCCACAAGTTGTTTTCAACAAGGAAAATTCTGATTTGAAAAAAAATTCCCAGTGAGAGTGATTAATCCCCAGAGCAGTTTGGCCGGAGAAGTTATGGTAACTCCATCCTTGGGGATTTTTAAAACCTGACTGGGCAAGGCCCTGAGCAACTTGATTCAAATTTGAAACTATGTTGTATGGAGGAGAGGATTGCAGTAAATGGCCTCCAGGGGTCAATTCCAACCTAAATTATACTGTGCTTCCATGATAGCTAACCAGGTTTTAGGTGGTTATGACTTGTCAGTTTATCATTCAGTAGGGAATCAAGAGGAAAGTGCTCTCTCTTTCATAAATCAGCACAAAGTTAATTTCTGTTGGACCCATTTCTATTGGAGAGAAGATTTATGTCTGGCTATTTAGTTGGTTGGGGTTTTTTTCCGTAGCTGAAGTGTGTGCTAAAGACTGTTTCGTGGGTTTGGATGATCTCTCTCCTCCTCTCTCTCTTTCCCCATTTATCTCCCATTCTCACCTTATGAATCATGGAAAAAGACAGAAGCAATTTTTATTGATGCAGATAAGACAGGCTTTTTTGAAACTTAGACCCCAGAGATGTGAAGGGGTTTTGATAATTGACCACTTCAGTCTTTACTGGTAGCTTCTATAACTGTGGGGGGTGTTCTTTTTATTTTATTTTACTTTATTTTTAATTTTTGTTTGTTTGGTTTTTTTGTTGTTCTCTTACTGTCTTTAACTGTGACTTGACATTGTGAATTGCTCATAATTCTTTCTCAATACAGCATTGTGGCAGTAAACAGAAGCGTAATCAGGGACTTAGGGTTCTATCACACTAAGTGACAGGATTAGGCTCTCATATTAATAAACTATTAATATCTTTATTAATGTATTACTTAACAAAGTGAAGTTTCTAACTCCTACCAAAATGTTGAAATTGCATAGGTGGGTGGTACAGCTTCATTATCTTGAGGACTGATTGAGGTAAAGAAAGCTGATTAAATCTTTTATGTCATATCCTTGAGAGTGTTCTTTGTGGAAACTCTACTTTTAGCATTTGTTTTAAAACCTAGAACCTGCGTATTTTCCCTTTTTTGAGCCCCACTGTAAAGCAACATAAATTTTTTGGTAGAGATAGTTCAGTGCAGTATAGTGTCTTTAACTGATACAAAATTTGAATCTGTTTCCTTGGGTTTAAAGAGCAGAGAAATGATATTGGATATACTTCAAATTTCCCCTTGCAATAGTTTTATAAAAGATTTGTGAATTTGGAGAGAATATTACACGTCTGGTAGGTAAATATCAGACAGTAGGGGCTCTGATTGTAATACATGCCTCTGAACTTATTTAAATCTCTAATTGCCTATAAGAATTGATGGGCATTCTTTATTACCTCTGTCAACTTTTTTTTTAAAATTCTACATGAACTCTTCTACTGTGTCCAAAATATTAATAAAGTGGCATCAGTTTAATTATAAATGTTGTCATATATGACCAAATCTGGTTCTTGCTGATTTATAAAGCAACCTACATGTTAATATTTTGATCATTAAAGTGTTGTATTAAAGAAATAGGCTTTACCTTCAACTGACATCAAGATGGAGGCCTTTTTTTGTTTGTTTAGGTTTCGTTTTGGTTTTTTATTTGTGTTTTTGTTTGTTTTTGTTTTATTATTCCAACATCTATACCTATCTCCTTTAGATGTGAATCTTCCTTTGTTTCCTACCTGTTTCATCAGTGGAGTGGAACTTCTATTACTGTTGCAGTACAGGCAACTCTATGAGCAGAGGCTGTTTATATTGGCAGGGATTCAGTGCAACATCATGAACAACATTCCAATTCAGAGACGGGCATCCTGGGGCAGTGAATTCCTAGCAACCTGTAGTAGCTAGCATGAGGTGCATTTTAAATGCAAAGCTTTAGTCCAAGGGACATCCCCTTTTCTAGCCCTTTGACACCTTCCCTAGAGTTTCAAGTCTCGGAAAGTTAATATAACAAGATTGGATGCGTGAACTTCAAGCCACAGTGTATTATACCTTCCCCAGCAGAGCAGAATTTAGTGTTTACTTTTGCTTCTTTGAGTGTGTCAGCATATTTTGTATATAGCCTGTTAATGTGCCAATAGAAAGATAAAATTCACAGAATGGTAGGGGTTGGAAGGGACAACCTTCCTACACAGTAAAGAAATCCCTCCTTATGTTTTAGGTGAAACTTGATGTGTTTCAGTTTGTGTCCATTACTCCTTCTCCTGAGCACCACTGAAAAGAGACTGGCCTCATCCTCTTGACCTTTTCCTATTAGATCTTTTAAATGCTGATAAGATTCCCACTGTCTTCTCTTCTCCAGGCTAAACACACCCAGGTCTCTCAGCCTTTGCTCATAAGAGGCATATTTCAGTCCTTTAATCATCTTTGTAGACCTCCCCTGTCCAGTAGTTCCCTGTATAACTCTGAAGCTTGAGGGCTGATGGCATGTTGCTATGCATGCTGGTCATGGAGCATGCTAAAAGAAAGGAATTTAATTACAAACCTTTAGCATACAACACTGTGAGCAGTGATGTACACATCACCTTGTCAGATGAGCTGTCTATGTGTGGTTTGCTGGCAAACTGGAGAACTTCTGAAGCATTAAGCTATGCCACTCTTAGCTGGATTTAATGTACAGTAATGTTATGCTCACATAAACCTTGTGAATGAGATTTGAAAAATGTTAACTACACCAATCTCAAAGGATCAGTGCAATGAATATGATAGTGTGTCCATGCTGAATATTTCCACTTGGCTATCATAAACCTGTTAGAGTAACTAAAAGACTAAATTCAAATGATCAAAAGGAGCTTGAGGTAGTATTAGAGCCTAAAACTCCCTGGACAAAGTCAGTATCATTTGATGATATATATCATAAAGAGAATTTGGCTTAATCCATAGATAACATGCTGGTATAGTAAGTAAGGATTTTTGAATTGTAGTGTTTGTCTTTTTTTTTCTTTCTTTGTGTTTGGTTTTTTTTTTTCCTTTCCCCACACCAGATAAAGCTTTTGTTTTCAAAGAAACCTTAAATTTTATCAAGATGTATGATCTCATAGTATCAGATTCCTGTAGGTGAGCTGCACATATGCAGCCCGTTTGTCAGAGAAGACCCCGTAGCCTCTGGAGCTGTGCCCCCTTTTAGTTCAGGACATCAATTGAACACCTTGATACTAAAAAGAGAAAACCAGTTAGGAAGAATAATAGGAACCTACTGCAGCTCTAAAGAGTCAGATTAATCTTCAAAGTTGAGCTCTGTGTTAGCCCTACTTATTTAATCTAGAATCATGTGCATTATACTTAGTACATCCAAATATGATGATAATTAATTAGACATCTAATGTATTCCTGTACCTCTGTAAGCTTATTCCCTAAATAATATTGCCTAAATATAGCATGCTGCTACCTGTTCTGCTGAGCACTCTAATACTTCTTCCAGTCAAGATGGATCTCCTGCCACTTGCATTTCCTTTGCCATGTATTATCCCTTATCAGCAGTAGGGAGGAATGTGATCACGCTGAATGACATGAATTATGAGGACTCGGTCTGCTTCCAGAGGCCACTAAAGGAAGTTCTGAGTGCCCATCACAATTCTGTGCTGCACAGGCCTAAATGCTGAGGGGTCCATAGCAAAATCCTCAGAAACTAACCCTGCAGTGAAGTAGTTCAAGAGCCTGTAAGGCTAGTAAGATCAGTACAGCAAGAAATTTGATGTGGTGTTAAAGTCTTCCTCTCCATCCATGCCCCTAGTATTTCCTCTGAAGGAATGTAAGGTAATATTGGCAGTTTGATCATATATTCCTAAAACTCCATGTGAATTATTTCCACATGGTTTATTTTCTGTGGACTTCTGCCTTTGTTTCTTTATAATTAACTCCATCAAAAAAAACCAAACCCATTGGTGGTTCTTGGCAACTGACTACTAATGTTTCAAAATGTGGTGGCTGATCTGTTTAGGTGGTTTGATCCTAATTATTGACTGGTGTGCTTCCAGTATCTATCTGCAAGAAAGCAATTTTTTTTATTTTTTTATCTAAATCACAGCAGAGCTCAAGTTGCTTAAGGGAACAACAGATATTTCCTGATGATAACCAAAGTCTTGCTGCTCAATACTGAGACAGGCAGTGTGCTCTCAGCTGGACTAAACCTGTACCCTGATGTACTAGATTAAAAAGCATCATAAATATGTTTAGTTCAGAAGATTTGGTTTGAGCATTTCTATGTGTTCATGTCATCAGTGGAAGATAGGGTGGTTCCTACAGAATGTATTAAAATGCCAACTTTAACGGGACATTAGGTGGATTATCAAGAAGAGGTGATAAACTGGGGCTGTTTACAGACTTACATGCCAAGTATCTTAAAATACAGTACAGTGGCTACTGGATTTGAAGTAAATATGTTATGAGGCTCTGATTAATGCTTGTCTTAGTCTAGGTCACAGACACTAAACTCAGTGAAGCCAACTAATAGATGATGATAATATCTTTTCAGTGCAGTTACCTTTTTAAAATGAGCAGAACCTTTCACTGAGAGGATAAACCTGTCCATAGCAGAGCTCTAAAATCTTGAAAGACTGAAATAAGATGATGTACATGGAGAAGTCATTGAGCAAGAACAATATAAGACTAAGTTATCTCTGGGTTTTTGTAATAAATCAAAACTAAGATATAGTGTCCTTAGAAAATAGTACTTTAATTAAAGGTTATCCTTCAAGGTTCACACAATGTCTTATCAGTGCTGCTTTTGTCTTTGATAGCAGCTTAGTCCTGGGAGCAAGTACTCTATTTGAGAAGCACAGAATCACAGAATGATAGGTATTGGAATGGACCTCAGAAGATCATCTAGTCCAATCCCCCTGCCAGAACAGGATCACCTAGATCAGGTCACACAGGAACGCGTCCAGGCAGGTTTTGAATATGCCCAGAAAAGGAGACCGCCCAACTTCTCTGGGCAGCGTGTTCCAGTGTTCTGTTACCCTCACCATGAGGAAATCAGCACACATTTTCCAGTGTTCCTGGTTTTACTTTGAAGATGTTCTTCCTGTACTATTATAGAATCATAGAATCATTATTGTTGGAAAGGACCTCCAGGGTCATCAAGTCCAACCTTTGTCCTAGCATTTCTCTAACCACTACACTATATCCTCAAGTGAGGATATAAACAAACCACAAGGCTTGTCAGGCTCTGCAGCAGCAGCTTTTGCCCTGTCCCTTCTCTTTTACCTTCTGTTGGACAACTATTTTTGCTGTCTGCTCTTGACAAACTATTGGTTCCCTCAATTCTCTGCCTCTCCAGCTGGGAAACCTGGACCAATTATGGTCTATCTTCCTGGACCAATTGCTGTTCCCACCAACCAGTGGCTATTTCTCATAAACATAAATAATTGTTTGGGTATCAAAGAGAAACCACAAAGATTGCAGCTACAAACAACCATATGCAGAAGGGACACCAGGAGACAGGATAAATGTGTGCATGTCTTGGTTTTGCATCCATTTATGCAGTATACAACAGGTTTTGGTTTTGTTTGCAATTTAACAAATTGCAAACAGTGTAAAAGCCCCATTTCTAAAAGTAAATAAAACAAAATACTTGCAAATGAGCAAGATTATTTCCTATTTACTCTTTTGTTTAATTATTTCATGTCTCTGGTCCTCTCTTTTATATCCCTTATTCTCACATCCTACTCTACATTATTCCATTAAGAAGCTGAAAAGTATTTGAGATGCAACATGTTATTTTGTCATGCCTACTCACACCTGCAGATTTGTCTAGTGAGCTCTGTTTAATGAGACTCACTAGTATTGCTTTAAAATCATGATGTTTCAGAAAAGAAGTATTATTCCTCAGCAAAGCTTTCTGTGGTTAATCTCCCCATTGCTTTGTGTATGTAAATATGTGTACACACTGACAGGCACACATATAATTTACTCTATTAAATGACATTTGGATTTTACTGCAGTACATACTTCAAGAGCAGCATAGCAGTGAGCAAATAGATCAATATGAGGCTCTCTAACTCTTTAAAAACTACAGTATAGGATGTGTGCTTGAATACCTTATACCTTAATCAAGTTTTCTTTCAGGGTCAACAGGCAGAAACTCTGTTTCTGTAAATGTCTTGGCATTTCTTTATGGAGACACTGACCATAAGCAATTTTTCTGAGTTTTATCTTGTGTTGTTTTTAAGTTAACAGGACTTTTTTTCAGAGAATGGGTGGTTTTTAGAACTGTTTTTATGTAACAGAACTAAATCCAGACATTCCAGAGACAAAACTATAAAATTAATGGACCTGTATAATCCATTCAAAATCACAATTATACACACTCTTAAAAAAGACTGATTGGATTTCTGCGATCAGATGTGACAACTATGTAACCTCCACCTACTCTTATTATTCTTTAGAAAACAGAACTGTCTTTTGCTATCATCATTTATATTTTGACAAAAGTGATTCAGTGTTATGAAAACAGCATGAATACTTAGAGCATAAAAAATGGTGATTTTTGAAACCATGCTAGAGGTATGGTGCCC
Organism: Actenoides lindsayi; assembly: GCA_025331215.1. Taxonomy (NCBI): domain Eukaryota; kingdom Metazoa; phylum Chordata; class Aves; order Coraciiformes; family Alcedinidae; genus Actenoides; species Actenoides lindsayi. The sequence goes on along the minus strand of WTSP01026987.1, from coordinate 3,756 downwards.
AGAAGCATTTTCTTTTCTCTATTTTCAAGCATCATGGTGGTGTCTTTTCCCTTTAGTACAATGCATATCACATGTTTACTTTGGTTAATGTGAGAGAACTCAAGTCTCACTGCCAGCAGTGGGCCGGCAGAAATATTTATCAATTAATCTTTTTTATAAATCAGCACTGTAATATAGTATCTAATGAAGATGTTGCAAGAAGCAGCTACTGCACAAAGCATTCAGAATCCTTGCAAATGATGATCCCTAGAAAAGTGTAAATCTGACTGACACTCTCCTTCAGATTGATCAGGATTATCGGAACAGGTGAAAAAACCTGGATGTGCAATCACTGACTGATGTAAAAAAAAAACCCAAAATTCAATGTTTCTGTTTAGGAATAAAACTGATCTAGAGATATCTGATCAAACAATTTTCAGAAGAAAAAGGTGGTTTACCCAAAATAAAAAAATTATGTGGTTTGATTTTGTTAGCAGTAGAGTCAAAATAAAGAACTTAATTTTAAATTCTTATAGTTAAATTATTAATTTTAATTATGCGAATACATTCATTTTTATTGTATTTCATGAAGTGTCATTGTTTAACCCCAGCCAGCAAATAAGCACCAGCCAGCCACTAACTCAATCCCTGTCCCCAGTGGCATGAAGAAGAGAATCAGATGTCTAAGAGGCAGAAATACATGGGTTTAGATAAAAAGAGTTCAATGATAATAATAATGAAAAGGGGGGAAAAAAACCCAAACCAACAACAAAACCAAATGAACAAAAAACCCAAACAAACAAAACAACTAAGTGTTAGAATAGGAAAATAAAGTGCAAGAAGAGACAAGTGATGCAAATTAGAACACTTCCTCACCACCAACCGATGCCCAGAAAGTCCCCAAGCAGCTGCCCTCGCACAAACCTCTCCCCTAGTTCTATTGCTGAGCATGATGTCATAGTCTGGAATATTGCTTTGGTCAGTTGGGGTCAGCTGTCCCGGCTCTGTCCCCTCCTGACTTCTTGTGCACCCCTACCCTACTTGCTGGTGGGGTGAGAAGCAGAAAAAGCCTTAATTCTGTGTGAATACAGCTCAGTAATAACTAAACCATCCCTCTGTTATCAACACTGTTTTCATCTCAAATCCAAAACATAACCCCATATTATCTACTGTGAAGAAAATTATCTCTATCCCATCCAAAACAATTAAACCAAAACATTAAACTGCATTTCACCCTCCACCGATTCTTTCCAATATATAGTGCTACACTTCTTCAGACACCAATAACTTATCTTCCATATGACTGAGCTGCATAGAACCTCACAGGAGTAGCAGGACTCTTGATTAATTCTGGGAAATAAGGTTTGTTTGTAAATCCCATCCTTTAAAAGAAAATCAGGGCAGGAGAATCCTAGATAATCATTCCCTAGGTCAAAGGTTCATGGCAAGAAAATATGTTTGACTGAACTGACACTCCTCTTTCTGCAATAACCAAAAAAAGAAAAGAAAAAAAAGAAGAAGATTAAATGAGAGGATGATAAAAGGATATTTAGAAGAATTTAGAGATTCCTAGAGGCTCATTTCAGAAATACAGATAGCATGTGGGAAGATGAGTGTATATTTCACATAAATAGATAAATTACAATCTTCGGTAGACAGACATAGAACTTGGCATTTTTTTTATTAATTCAAAAGTAGTTCCAGAATAATTTAAATTAAGTCACATGTGTCCAGGGTTTGGTCTTAAAAAAAAAATTTTTGAATATCTGAAAGCATTCCGTTTGTTGGTTTTGCATTTTAGTCTTTCTTTTTTAAAATAAATAATTCTTCATTTTGAGAATATATTCTTACTTAAGGTTGGCATTTTTTAAAATGATAAAGAGGGGTTAGTTAGTCACGTATTTCAGATTGAATAAAATATTTTGCTGTGACCTTAAAGGTTTTAAAAACACTTTTCATAACAATGTTTTGCTTTGATCCAAACTAATTTATTTTCTGTAGTTTATTTAAATCTGACTTAAAAATCCACTGTTCTCTAAACTTGCACTGCAACACTAGCAATGAATAAAACATCCCATAGGGCTTCCTATGTATCTGCAGTGTAAGTTTAAATAGGTTTAAGAGATTTTAAATGTTCAAATGCAGACTTATACAATTTTCATGCTCTGTAGCCATGGCAGAAATTCCAGTTTTCACGTATTTTTCTTTCATACATCAGATATACTCATCATATCTTGTCATCAGTACCTTTTGCAGATTCTTAGAAACTTTACTGATAATCACATTCAGATGCAGAAAGTATACAGCAGAGACACTGTGTGTGTCATGGACTTCTCTAGATGGATAGCATAGGCTGTTTGTCATTAACCAACGCTGTGTTCCTTGAAATGTGATGAAATGTGAGGAAGATGTAGAGCTCTTTCTATTTTCATTCCAAAATACTCTCATTTTTTATCTTTGAATAACAATTTGCCAAACAAGATAACAATTAGGAACTGACTTGAATACTGTTACCTGTGGGTAGAATCCAAGTATACAAAATTAAAATGAAATTTTAAAATTATAAATTTGCTTGAGGTAACGTTCTAGCAGTATTCAGGTACATGAAAGAGCATTTACATTTTTCTTTTTGGTTTACTTTTATTTCTGCAAAAGCGGAAGAGTTGTATTTTAATTGCACAGAATTAGATTTTCAGAATTTTAAGAACTGTAAAACAAAGCTTTAAGGATCAGAAAAGCAGAGTTGCATGTGAAATATATAGACCTCAAGAAACACCATAAAGCATTTTTTTAATTACCTCCAAAAGCTATACATTAATAATGGATTCCACAGAAAAAAAGATAAGGTGAGGTGTAAAGTGTTTACATATTTGAGCTGAAAGCCTATTTAGAGATTTCCCTAAAAGAACATATGTCCAAGCTTCCTATGTAATTATTAGCATGTCATCCCATCTCATCAAAAGTCTGGAGCTCTTGACTATCCACTCAATTTTCATCACAGGCATTATGCTAAAGAAAAATTCAACAGTCCTAGCCACATTGAGTCAAGACTTTGAAGAAAGAAGGGGAATAGATACTACAGGAGCAAGATCACATATACCAACTAGATAAGAATGATCTGGGTGGAATTATGGTTTAGTTTATAGATTTGGATTGGGAACAAGATATTAAAACAAATAAAATGTTTAAGAAGTACCCACTTTTCCTAGACAATCTGAACAGGAAAGATCATTATGAACATTGCTGTTTTTTTGGAAGGTGACAGAAAACAGCTAGACAACAGTAAGACAGTTGCCCTTATTAAATCAAAATTCTTTGTGGATCTGATAGTATTTGGATGACATGCATAGCTGTGATATGACTGTGTATATTGCCTGATATCAGCAAAACAGCGATGGATAGAAAATGTTCTTAATTCAAGCACATCAATAGAAAGTCTACCAGACAAAATAAAAACATGACAGCTGATTTCCATGGATATGTTCCTCTAACCCAGGATTTTAGCTGCCTTGACATTCTTCAAAGACAGGGAGAAAGAAGTTATCCTTCATCAGGCATGGCACTGGAAGCAATCTATGAAAACTTAACTGTCTTGAAATACACCTGAGACTGCTTAATGCCATTTCTATCAGGTTCTTCTCAACACACAGTTCTGAAGAACCTGTGAATTTACTGAAGTAAGATTTTCAGTTGAAAAGGTAAAACTATCAAGTTTGTATTAACAGCTAGTTAGGAAAGTGGAATCAAATTGGTTTAGTTCATATTATATGTTTCATT